>JBBBDQ010001669.1:2880000-2917500 GCA_037127315.1 Ascarosepion bandense
AGTCTGTTTAAAAGTTAACGGACAAACTGACAAGTTGATAAAGGCTAAATTTTGTAATTTGTGTATGTATATATGCGTGGGTGTATTAATCTGTATATGTGTCTGTTTGATAGTGTTTGTGAATATACTCGTCTATTTTTCCATGTGTGGATGTTTGTGGGTTTATTTATGTATGCGTTCTTTCTCTTCCTCGTTTAATATATGAATAACTTTCTAAATCTACTAAATTGTTAAACCAAAAAATATTTTTTAAATTTTCGCAGCAAAAATAAAGTAGATATAATAGTTAACCAATAATTGCTGATCTCAATTTAATCAAATTTTAATAGCAATGCCCACCAAGATTAATTTTAGTCTGCCCACATATTCTCCAAATTAGAAGTTGCTTTACTCTGATTGGTCCACATTGTACATACAATAATGCCTCCATGATTAAAGGGGTCTTGCTTGTTTTTAACCGTTTAAAACCATTCAATTTAAAATAAACACATCACTTGAGAAGACACAAGAATTTTCGAAACAAAATTGCTACTTTTGTAGTGATATTGTAACATATCCATGTTATAATTTCTGAATATATATATATATATATATATATATATATATATATATTTAAATATGTTTTTAACGGTACAGAAACGTATTATGACGTTGAAATCAAAAAATATTTTACTATAGGCTATGATAAATTTTACAACAAAAAGCAGCAGTCAATCGCTTTCGTCCCTTCTCATCAGAACTGTAAACGGGGAAACAAATAAGAAGAAGAAAGTCTGTCGCGGATGCCGTGAATGAACTGCCAGGGAAAGAGTCACAGCAAAGCAATCCCAAGCAAACAGTCTATTTGTTGGCCATGAAAGGGTCACCTAGACCTGATAAACAGCGTCTCCAACACCTTCAGATTAAACAACGACTGTGCTCTTGCTTTCAATAGCATAATATATATATATATATATATATATATATATATATATATATATATATATATATTATTGCATTGAGAGCAAGAGCACACTCGTTGATTAATCTGAATGTCTTGGAGACGCTGTTTATATATATATATATATATATATATATATATATATATATGTGTGTGTGTGTGTGTGTGTGTGTGTGTGTGTGTGCAAAGAATTTGCCACTTTAATTATTTTCTGCAGAAAACAAACCCAGCCTCGATGAGTGAAGACATCATAACGGTGTCCTCACGAAACTTCGAAGTTGGAACGAACCTGCTCCGTTAAACTGACAAATTATTTGCACTTAAACTATCAAGGCTCTATCTTCACTTTTACATCGAGCACTTTTCGATAAAAATCTGATTGACAAATTGTCTTTTATCAGTAAAACTACCAAAAAAGCAACAATCTTGGCTCCAAAAGCCATCAGAACTCAACACTATATATATAATTTGATAGTGATTAACTTTTCGCAATTTACACGGTAGAACTCGTGTGTACACGATGTTTCGGTATTTATCTATAGTACCCTAGTGTGCGACTAAATTATCTCGCAGTCATATTTGCAAATATATTGAACTTTGTTCTAATCTCCAAGAAAAATTCAACAAGTAAATGAACACCTCTCTAATGGTTGGCAGCTGGAAAACTAATTCTGTCATAAATACTATTCGATGTGTATGTCTCATTTATTTGGCCTTGTTTCTTGCAGAGATAATCTTCTTCACTAACTGTTCATAATACATCCTACAAACGGAAATATTGAACGAGACGTAGTAAGTACGATTCAAAGTTGGAATTCTACTTTTAAATAATGAAGATAAAAAATAACGCACAGATTTCTGAGCCACGCATAAAATAATCTTATCTTTTCTGCTTTCGTTACATTCATGCATGTTCATAATATTCCACCCACTTAAATGACCTGAATATATGAATATTTTTTCCTTCTCTTTATATCGACGTCTCTAACAAACAATCAGCCAATGCCTCCACTGATCTATCGATTTGGTTTACGTTGTAAGAACTACCAGCTCATTCATCTACCCAATCAATTTACCCAGTATTTTAACGCGTGTACGAACGACATTTGTACATGTATAAAAGTAAATTATTCTTGCAAAAGACTTCCATACTACAGCGTCCCAGTTCATTTTTACATGACGAAGAATAGATTGCGATATTAGCTTGGGGACCATCACTCGCAGCTTTACACCGTTAGCGCAAAACATAAAATATACTCTATAGAAACGTACTCTATAGATCTTGGTGACTCAATGTGTCTATAGATAGGAAATCAAGTTAAATTTTGATCTGAAATTTTCAGACTATCAAAAATATTGGGTATTGAATGAAGTGCATTGATATGTTCATTGTGCTCAGTAAATAATTTTGCATCATTATGTAGTATACATTGATGTAAATCATATTTCCTTAACCATTTCTCCCCAAGCAAGACGAGACCACCACTAATGTGCAGGAGTTTACTGTGAGAGAAAAGGCTTGGAATATATATATATATATATATATATATATATATATATATATATATATATAAACATCTTAAGTGCAGCAGCTTGTCAGATGTCTTTAATAAAACTTGTATAAAAGAAGGGTTAATGTCCAAATGCAGTACATATACATGTATATGATACAAATATAGTTTTCATCGGTAAAAGTCCTCAATATCTAGAATACAGCGTATGTAAATACAAAATATAAATGTATACACTGAGATCAACACATAGCAGCAGAAGGTTGCTGCGTACTTCAACGCAATTTTCAGGTCATTGCGATCAAGGATGAAATATACATTCGTCGCACGATGTCGACCTCAGTATCTATCTATAAATTCAAACAGAAAGTGGCATATAGGTAAAGTCTCATATGAAATTTTATTAATCTTAATCTTATTAATATCAAAAATGATCCAGTCAGATGGTTCGTTATAAATAGGACTATTTTTAAATAAAACTTCGAAAATCAAATGTGCTGTATGATCATTTCCGGGAAGAAAATTCGCTACTTCGGCGAGCAAAAAGTAATAAAGACATCGACGCTGACGAACCAAATTTTCTTCGCGGGAATTATCATACAGCACATCTGATTTTTTAAGTTTTACTTGAATGAGTATATATATATATTTTTCTTTTTTTTTTAATAATATCACCCCAAGCAAGGCAGTGACGCCACTGATGCGCATGGGGCTACTTAAGAGTAGAATGATTGGAAAAGAGAAAACCGGGAACCACATCCTAAACAGGAAACAATGGATGAGTCTCTTCACCTGTTCAAAAGTCGTGGGTGGAGTGTGAACCGGGCGACAGATAAGTCTATCTACTCCAATTGAGAACAAAAAAAACGGAAAAGAAAAAAAAAGTGAAAGATTGGGAAGAAAAAAGAAAGCCGGGAACCACATACTAAACAGGAAACAAGGGATGAGTCTCTTCACCTGTTCAAAAGACGTGGGTGGAGTGTGAACCGGGCGATAGATAAGTCTATCTACTCCAATTGAGAACAAAAAAAAGGAAAAGAAAATAAAGTGAAAGATTGGGAAGAAAAAAGAAAGCCGGGAACCACAACCTAAACAGGAAACAAGGGATGAGTCTCTTCACCTGTTCAAAAGACGTGGGTGGAGTGTGAACCGAGCGATAGTTAAGTCTATCTACTCCAATTAAAATAGTGGCTGGTTAGACCAGCAGGCAGTAGATCGAAAAAGTGCTCAATGCACAATCAAAACAAATGAACTGAATATGCAGAACCGAACACGCAATAATTATTTGCTGCCTATGTTTTGACCACGCTGCTCCCTTCCAAATAGACAGGCATTGTCAAAACCAAGGGAGCTAGAAAGTGACGTGTGTTCAGTTTTTGTAAATATATATATATATATATATATATATATATATATATATATGATCAACATCGACAAATAGAACACTATAACGTAAGTTTTATATATTATTTTGAAATACCAATTTTTAAAATAAAAATGAAATAAATGAATAAATACTAAATGTTTACATAAAATAAGCACTTGCAATTTATTTAAAATATGTAACCCTATATATTCCTTCAAGTTTAGATCTTTAATAACACTTTTTCTCTCGCTGTTTTTCTATTTTTTATCGCCTGAATGTATCTCAGATATTCATTCGTCCTTGCTTTAAATAATGCTGCCGAATCTGTTCTGTTCTGCTGACCCTGTTAAATATTTAGAGATTCTTGACAAACTCAAAAAGTATTTGCTATGTTATTAGTAATGACCTTGCATCTCGGCTTCAGTCACTTTTTTATAAACGCTTTCAAGATAATTTTTCTGATGAACGTTCCTCTAATGGTAACGAGACTTTATGAATTTAAGCGTATAACTAGGTGCTCTGCAATAAATATAAACCTAAGTTCTATGTTAAGAATTTCTTCTGATATAAAGATATAAACCTAAGTTCTATGTTAACAATTTCTTCTGTCCCCCTTCACGATTGTGAATTTCTCTCCTAACTTCTTGTCTATATTCATATTTGATTTTCAAAAATGTAAATGCAATTGATTTCTTATGTTTTCTTAATTCTTGGTATTTTATTGTTCTCTCTCCTTAACCGTGTTTTTTTTATATCTTATTCTGTAATGCACATTAACTCCGGGCATCTTAGGGATATTATTGCTTGCCTTGGAGTGAAATGAAAAAACAAATACATTTCAACATGCTCTATACAATATTCTATCTTATATCAAACGACTTATTCGATATCTGGAGAAAATGTCAAATTCTGACAGACATTCTCTTTCGCAGAACAAGTTTAAATGATGACTGCTACCAAAATATATTATTTATAATCTATCTGTCTGTATGCCTGTCTGTCTGTCTGTCTGTCTGTCTGTCTCTCTCTCACACACACACACACACACACACACACACACACACACACACACACACACATATATATATATATATATATATATATATATATATATATATATATATATATATATTTGTGTGTGGGTGGGTGGGTGTCATCCGCCGGTCTGGAAGAACCAAGAATCTACAACCAAAGAATTATGTCTCAGCTGCTGATGGCGGTGCAGTATTTGTTACAGTTGTACAGATCCACACGGAATTGACAGTGTCAGTTGCAAGGAATGCATGGGAAGACGCTCTCCCACAATGTCGCTTTGTTATTTTCTTTCCGTTGAGGAAGCTTCTCTCCAGCTGCATGTCTTCGTTTCGCCTGTTCTGGTTCCAGTTCTCTGTGTTAATTTCTTCATAAATAGATTTCACAATAAAGGAAAATACTGACTGACAATACCAAAATACGTCACCATGAAAATAATTAACAACAAATTCAAATACTCGATGCCTTTTATCTCAAAATTTATTACAAGTAGAGTGGCAATATTTTAAAATGCATTTGAGTTCACTAAACTTTAACACCGTTTTGCAATTTGCCATGAATAATTATCCTGCTTGTATCGGGAATACTTGTTTACACAATAACGTAACCACAACGGTTATTTTTAACATAATCATAGCAGAACGCGTCCATGTGTAATTACAAGAAATCTCTATCACACCGATTACAGTGACATAAATTTTCACTTCGTCATTCGAGCTTGAGGATGATCTAGTAGGAGATCGAAAGTATTTGGGCTAAAAGAACTACGGCACATTTTTTGCTGAATTTCAAGAATCTAGTTAAAGAATTAAAAAGGATTATTATAAAATCAGTAGACATATGTATTATATTATTAAATAAAACATGCATGAATATATATATATATATATATATATATATATATATAGTATATCGAGGCAGCAAGTAATTTTCTAAACATATGCTGTTAAATATAAGAGACAATGAATGTCTATTATGTTTAATCATGAGCCATTCTAAACGTCGTATTTTTGCTTTAATTTCAGTTGAAAATAAAGACAAAAATTCTCCAACATTTGGATAATTATTTATTGGTTTTCTTCTAAGCTTTCGGCTCACATGAGCCATCTTCAAAGAGGTTGTTTAAACTGAAATATTATAAACTCCACCATCACCGACGATTTTATTTTGTGTTGACATAAAACTCCGCTTGGCAACGGCAATAGTTACCAAAAATAATAAACGCAGTTCTTAAGTTTGCGATGCGGTTTTATGACGTCACACCGCGGGATAGCGCGAATTGACAACAAAACCATGTAGTCAAATGCAATGTAATATGTTATTACCTGTTCTAAAGTTGATTTTATTGAGTGTTGGTTGTTTCGATTTGATGTACATGGCCTCCAATATCTACAGGTTCCTCTTACTGTGTGTATGAGTAAGAATCACCGTATTTTTGACCAAAATCTGTCTGATATTACGTACATGTTTATGTTTTTCAGAGAAATGTTGTTTAATAGTACTCTGATCAGAACGATGACATGTAAGTCTACGGGAGAGCGTGGTTGTAGTAAAACTAATATATGTACTAGATTTTTGATTAGTATCAGAGATGCAATCTCTGAATGGGCATGTTAATTAGTACACTACATTGGTTTTTTGTAGAGAATTTAATTTAGTGCTTGTTGGGTTATTATAGACTATGAGGTCAATTGCTTTAAACTTTTTATAATATATAATAGTTTAATTTGATTATTACTTTCCACTAGTTTAACATTTCTACGTATTATGTTTTTGAGAGTTTTTTCATCTTGTTTATAATTATTATGTATTTGGTTGCAATAGTATAAGTTAATAGTGTTATGTTTATTTTGATGTAAACTATTATTATTCATATTATCATTATTGTTAGAGCTATTGTTAATTTTGTTGAGATACATTTTAATTTGTTGATCAATAACGGAGTTAGGAAATCCATTATTGACTAGTGTTTGCTTAATGTTGTGCAATTCTTTATAAAATATAGATTTGGAAGAAGATATCATTTGTGTGCGTTGAAGTAATTTTTTTATAACAGCTAACGTATATCGTTGGGGGCATTCACTATTATAATTAAGAAGACACGAATTTATGCTAGTTGGTTTCCTATATAGAGAAGTAGTAAATTTATGTGTGCTAGAATCAATGAATACATCAAGGAATGGGAGTTTGTTATTAATATTAAGTTCTAATGTAAATTTGAGGACGGAGTGACTTTCAAATTTGTTTTTAAGATGTTTAATTTGATCGATATTCTGAGCTAAAACAAAGATATCATCTATGTATCTTACATATATAGAGGGTTTATTGTTGTCATTAATTATTCTATTTTCTAGATTTGTCATATAATAATTATAAAAGACAGGACCTAAAGCAGATCATATTACATTGCATTTGACTACATGGTTTTGTTGTCAATTCGCACTATCCCGCGGTGTGACGTCATAAAACCGCATCGCAAACTTAAGAACTGCGTTTATTGTTTTTGGTAACTATTGCTGTTGCCAAGCGGAGTTTTATGTCAACACGAAATAAAATCGTCGGTGATGGTGGATTTTATAATATTTCAGTTCAAACAACCTCTCTGAAGATGACTCATGTGAGCCGAAAGCTTAGAAGAAAACCAATAAATAATTATCCAAATGTTGGAGAATTTTTGTCTTTATTTTCAACTGAAATTAAAGCAAAAATACGACATTTAGAACGGCTCATGATTAAGCATAATAGACATTCATTGTCTCTTATATTTAACAGCATATATATATATATATATATATATATATATATATATATATATATATATATATATGTATATATATATATAATTTACTCACGAAAACCGTTACGAAATAGATTAACTCAGACGTATATTGAGTTTATTTGATTCAACATAATTTTTAATGGATATTAGTATTAGAGCAGAAAGTCTGTTTTTTTATATAATTAAACAGTATATTAAGTTATCACTACCGCTTGGAATAATCGAGAAATATTGTTAGGAAAATATGCGTCCTCCGGCAGGATTAAAACCTGAGTCTCCTGGGAAAACCATCAATTATCATGTGGTCGTGCTGTGTAAGACACATCATATCAATTTTTCTAAAAAAGATTTTCTCGATTATTCAGGTCAATAGATATAAATAAATATATATTTCCAATTATAAAAGAAATGTTTAAACAGACACACACACACACACACACACACACACATATATATATATATATATGTGTGTGTGTGTGTGTGTGTGTGTATAAATGTGTGTGCATATACATATAACAGAGAGAGAGAGAGAGAAAGAAAGAGAAGTGTGCAAACATCCTGTTATTAACATAAATTATTCTTGATTTGATATATTTTCATGATCGAAGTGTTTTGATAGCTTTTGTTCATGATGGTTTTTATGTTTATTCTGACGTTATTTTAGCAGAACACTTATCCTCACCAATAATCTAATTTATGTAAAATTGGAATAAAGAAGAATTATCGAATACGACGCGAAATCGCATTGCGTCTGTCGCATGATATTCTAAACGACGCCTTAACCAATTAGTCTAACAAAACCTGTCTGATAAGAAAAGAGTTATTATCATATGTAGACTTCCACTGTCATTTTCATCTTCTCTCTCTATTCTATACTGTATTGTTGACTAGTTTCTAATCTTAAAAATCTCACTTGCCTCCTGAAAGAAAGCTTATTCAGAATTAGAAATATTGTGTGGAGATTGACATCATTTAATTTATTCGCTTTTCTTATTACAGCAGTAGTAATCACTACTCTAAATGTTAAATATTAAGTAAGGTAAATCAGAACTAAGAGGTAATTAAGCATTTAAATTGTGACACTGAATTAATTAACTATACAATATTTTCTTGTTTCTCTCTTCCATATATATATATATATATATATATATAATCACAAAAGAAAACAGAAACCATGAACAGTGAAGAAATCATACTAATGCATTCAAAAAACTTCTTAGTCGGCATGACTGAAACAAAACTGGTCACTTAAGTGAATAACGATCTATATCTATCTTGATATTGAGTATTTTATAACAAAAACCTGCTTCCCTAAAATGAGTAGTTTACCAATAAACTAAAAAAAGCAGCAATTTAACACACCCACACACCCACACACCCACACACAAACATACACACCACGAGTATAATCAAACAGGTTTCATTGAATAATATAGATATATTGTTTATTTTCTTTTTTTTTATAAGCATCCTTTCTCGTTCTCGAACTGGTTTCTTGATGTTAATAAAAAGATCATCAAGGCACCGTAGTTTGTGTTTACCCAAATACTTTCGATCTCATCCTCGGGGTGAAATAGATGCCTTTTTTTTTTCAAATAAATCCATAGCTACAACGGATAAATCTAAAATCTTAAAAATAATTCTAACAGAGTGCGCTTATGCGTGGTTTTAAAAATCTCCTTTACACCGATAAAATTGTCTTTGTGATTTACTCACAAAGCTTCAGTTATGTTTGAATGAAGATGTGCGTCTTAAACATACACAAACATGTACATTATATATATGAAACCTCGTGGAGTAAAGATATTATAACAGTACCTTCAAAAAATTAAAACCCAGAATGACTATGCTCATTTAAGGGCCAAACGTCCCACACTAATCCTTTCTCTCTCTCTCTCTATATATATATATATAATAAGAGATAGATAGATAGATAGATAGAGAGAGAGAGAGAGACGGACACACAGCTAACATGAGTATACGTTTCTCACTTAGATGATATTGCATTCAGTATCTCTGTACAATTTTCGCTTATATTTCTCAATTTTTTTTTATGATCTTATCATTAGTTCAATTTTTATCCAAAATTGTTCGTGCATGCGTTTACGTGCGTGATCATCTGAGCGGATGTGCGTATGTGTAAAGAGCCGACATTGTTTTTCGTTTTCTTCGTTTTTTTTTTCTCTACTTTACGCTGATTAATATATAAATCATTTCAACCCATGCAGTGACATCATGCCACTAAGCCACAAGGAAGATACAGGGTGTGAAAGAATGAGAGGGTTTTATTGATGAGAAAGGACATTAAAAGAATATGAATCCGGAAAAGACAACATAACGATTGATGAGGCACTAAAACTTTTAAAGATTGTAGATGACATGGAAGCAATAAACCAGAATAATGTTCCATTACCGAGAAGAGCAAAAAATGAAACTATAAGAGTTGAACCTATCGTTATATCTATCTACTTCAACAGTAAATCGATGAGAATTAATTGCTTATCTAGTTTCACATCTAAATTCATGCAGTCGATTTACCAAGTAGGAAAGCCCGTTAGAAAAGTTGCAATTAAAATATTTATGGAAAAGTCAGAGGAAGGCCCCGTCACGGCCGTGAGAAAGAAACTGAAACCGAGATGCCAGGTCAGGTTGTATTACATTACAGACCTCTCTTTTGAATTTGTCAAGAATCTTATGAATAAGCACCAGATATGGCAATGACATTCAATGGTGGATTTATACATGTGTAAAATGTATTTTGACAAATAAAATTGTCCTAGCAGCAGACCTAGCGAGTGAAGCAATATTATCACTCTACTTTATGTCTGGGAAAACGTGAGGTCAAGAAGGCAAAATATGTTGTTCCCTGGAGGTTAGCATAAGCCCTGCTGATAGAAAGGAGTAAATGATTAAAAGTTAGCAGTTTCGTTATGGTGTCGGCTCTGTATACTGAATTCAATGTCCAATTTATTTATACACTATAGACTATATCCTTGATACTGAGCACTTTAATCCATAAACATAGCACACTTTAAAACTATATTGTATCATTCATATATATATATATATATATATATATATATATATATATATTAATGCATGTTTCATTAAATAATATAGACAAGTTTGTCTATTTATTTTATGTCATTTTTCATATTCTCTGATAAGCTTAATAATATTATCATTAAATGAAGAAAGAAAATTACAATATAAATACATAATTTTTAATAACCCAACCTGAGCTTTCGGCTAACATAAGCCATTTACAAAGATGTCAATTACATTATATATTTAAACTCGGACAAACCATAATGACAAACTGTTTTTGTTTACATGGAAGATTTCCAAGTAACAACAAACTGGTGCATACATAAAATAAATAGACAAAACTTGTCTATATTATTTAATGAAACATGCATTAATGAAAAAATGCTGCCTAAATACACACAATATATATATACATTTGTGTGTGTATGTGTGTGCGTGTGTGTCTGTGTGTGTGTGTGTGTGTGAGTAGGTCATTTTGGAAATAGCTGGTCATTTTTTAAGCAGTACTCACTGCAGACCCAGGCCATTTGATCCAAATTCATGACCACTATAAAGCATCTTCTGCTAAGTTTCATGAACGGAAATCAATGTATTTTCGGGCGTGATTATATTGCACGTTTTGTGAAGATAGTCAAGCCTATGCAGAACTAGTTTTTCTTTTGATATTTTATAATGGAATTCTTCGGCAATTTGATCAAAATATCAGTTAAAGCGGATGATAATCTAAAACTTCAAAGACAACGCATACATGCGTTTTGTCCACACCATTTATTTTAAAATCATTCAGTAACTGTACGTCTTTTATATTTGCCAGCATCCTTAACACTGTCATATTAAAGTCGCTATATTTCATCGAGGGTTATTTCAGTGTAATACTGTGCACTTTTTACAACCTTGAAGGTAAAAAAATATTTTCGATTCTCGGCCCGAACACAAACAGTTGAAAAATATACCCAACCAAGTTGACCGACTACAAAGAACTGATCTGCACTTTTCACAGCGTGATAACCACCTTTTACAAAGTGTGGAGAATAATTTTTCGCAATAATTTTTTTTTTACCCCCAAAATCCCTTAATCTTCTTCATACACAGGCTCAAACAAATTCCATCTATAAGCAGATCAATAATAGCCACTAGAAGAATCTGTTTGAATGGTAGAATCATGATGATTAGCTTGTTTTTATCAAACTTTTTTATCCTCTATAAATCTTGCTTTTGCCTTTGTTTGTTTTTTCTCCTCCCTTGGACTTTTAGGGTTTTGCAAGGTATTTTACAGTTCATCTCCACGTTGTTTCTTTCCGTGAATCCTTGCATCATTTCGTGTGTGATATATATATATATATATATATATAGGAAAAAGTACTAAAAGGTTGTAATTAAAAATGTTTTTTGACAGTATTTATTTATTTCTATTATTATTATTATATATATATATTTGATATTTCAGACCGGCCTCGGCCTTTCAACAAAAACAAATGATTTTAAACTAGAAGCGTCCGTTGCGAGATGTGTACGTCGCGTGATGTAGAAAGCAGTAGAGTTTGAATATTTTAAACGTAAAGCTAACTGTAATAATACATTTAAATGTTGTTGTTTTAAAGAAAATCTTTTAAGTGTATCTAAAAAATGTTTAACTATTGAAATATTTATAAAGATTCAAAATACCTAAGTCCCTATTTAACCCTAGTCTATATGTATTTAATTTTAAAATCCAGTATTTTTCTTTTTTTCTGCGTGAGTATGTGGAACAGAAATCGGAATCTATCAGTAAACATTTGCAGTTTTCTAATGTGTGTCCTGGTTGATTGAAATGTTCAGGGTTGTTTTTGCGTATGCTTAGTTTATGATTATTAAAGCGAAATCTAAAACTGTTTCCAGATTCACCAATATATCCACTATTTGGACATATTGTGCAGAAGAGAAAATATATTATATAGGTTGTTTTTTCTTTTCTTGTGTGTATATCACAAAGATTATGTCAGCTTATTTTTATTAAAATCCGTTCATTCGCATGAGTAATCTATCGTGTGTTATAATAGAAATATGTGAGAAATACGCTGTAACATTGATTTTATTTATAAAATTGATTTTATTTCGAATTTCTAAATTTCCCAAATACTTTCAATATTTTCCCGAGATCATATTTAGGGGTCCAAGTAGAAACAAATCGTAACCACAAAATTGCGATATATTATTATATTTTTTTTATGCTTCAAATGAAACGGTTGACAGTTATGCATAGTGTTCATAAGAAATTGAAAAATATCTACAATAGACGTTTGTATTGTAATGTCATAGGCATGCACGTATTAAAGGATCAAAACGAAAAACTGATCGGGTTATAAACATTTGAGAATATTGCCTCAGAATTCGTAGCTGATTAATTTAGAACCAGTTCGTAACGTACGTGATTTTTTGTATGATGACTATTGTAATATTTTTTATCTTATATTTGTGCTGTTTCGTAAGTGATGTAGGATTTGTTGGTAGTTAATTGCTTTATGTTGTGTTTTTTACTGCGTTGAGATGCCACCAACAAGTTAAAAAAAAGGTAAACTAAACATAAAGCAATTAAGCAGGCACGCTTAATAAATATCAACACAACATTTATTTTTTCCGGTAAATTACTGAAATAAAAACCCAGCAATTCTTCAACTAAACATCATTATAATTTAACACACACAAACACATCCATATATATATATATATATATATATATGGATGTGAAATAAAATCGAAATAAAATCAATTTTATAAATAAAATCAATGTTACAGCGTATTTCTCACATATTTCTATTATAACACACGATAGATTACTCATGCGAATGAACGGATTTTAATAAAAATAAGCTGACATAATCTTTGTGATATACACACAAGAAAAGAAAACTCTCTCCACGGACGTGCCGCGTGTTGATTGGTTTACCGAAAATAAACAAACGGACGTGCCGCATGCTGATTGGTTTATCGACACCACGTGATGTAAACAAAAAAGTATTAGGACGCTATCGTAAAAATACGTTTCCAATTCTAATTTAAAAATCACTTGTTTCTGATGAAGGACCGAGGGCGGTCTGAAATATAAAATACTATAAAAATAAACAAATACTGTTTAAAAAAGTACGTTTTTAAATTCAAAACTTTTTATTAATATTCTTTCCTATACATATTAAGACAGTATACGTGGATGATCATCACTATGTTATTTGGACCTTACTTAAACGGCAAAAAACTCCACGACAGAAGAAAACTGGAAAAAACTCTCTACAGACTAGCACAAATACACTCGGACATTATATTTCTCGGACTCTGCAAAAAAATGGAATTAATACCAAAAGGATTCAGATTTAAATACAACTTCCAACACAGTTTTATTACATCGCATCAACAAAAAGCTCAACAAATATACAACAGGACCTCCACACAATTAAGAAACCTGGCGCACAACTCTGCCTACATTAAAAAATCCTTCTACATGAACTTATCCAAAAAAATCCATTATTCTCTCTATCTAACACTTTCCCCTCTCCAATACTCTCAAGTAAAAAAAAACACTCAATTTTCTGTACGAAAAAAAGCTGACACAGCACATATTTTTGAAAAACCAAAAACTCAATACACTAATTGCTGAGGACCCCATTCTACAACACATACCTCACCTGAATAACTACCTAATACAACAGATTCCACGAAGATCTCACCATGTACAACACACCCATAACATCTCTGCTGATAATCACATCGCAAACCTATCTAAATATACTCTCACCCAAGAAGAAACCTCTTTATTAAATAAAGGATTAACATTCTGCCCCTCACAGCCACTAAACCCTCTAAACCTCTGCTACGATATGGAAAAATACCTTCGTAGACTGAGACTAAAAGAATATTTCTCGAACAACAGATCCACTTCTAACGACAACAGCGACAAACAACCATACTCCAAATTTCCTCTTACGAAAAATAACACCCTATGGACTCCACCAAGCGGACGCAACCAACACTTGGATCAATACGCCAACAAAGCCAGACAACACATGGACAACTTCTTAAAAAATAGAGGACACCAAAGAAAAACACACAACCTATCTAAAGTAGAACACCAAGCCATCTATACACTCAAGAAAAACCGAAACATAATTATCGTACCAGCCGATAAGGGCGGAGCTATAACCATCTTAGACACTAACAACTATATTAAAGAAGCAGAATCACAACTTCAAAACAACAAGTTCTATGCACCCTTACCTCTAGATCCGACTAGTACTTACAAAACAGAATTATCACTTCTCATTCAGAACCTGAATCATAACATAAAAAACAAAATAAAATCCTTCATTCCTGAGAACCCCAAAACAGCAACATTCTACACTATCCCAAAACTACACAAACTCCCCAAAATCATTTCAGAAAAACACCCTAATACCTCCTCATCCAACCCACACCATACTAAACAAGCAAACAATGAAGAAATCTACAAAATTTCAAAAGAACTTAATATCACACCACCTGGCAGACCCATAATATCAGGCATCGGTACCCTCACAGAAATTATATCTGGATACATAGACAATATTCTAAAACCTCTATTACCTGACATACCCAGTTATATTAGAGACACTACTGACTTTCTCAACAAGTTACAAAGCATTAATTTAGTCCCAGGTGATAATATCATAGTAACGATGGATGTTACGTCTCTGTACACGAACATTCCACACGTTGAAGGAGTAGCAGCATGCCATGAGTTCCTCAAAAACAAATTACCTAACAACCAAATCACAGATTTATGCCAGTTAATTAATTTCATTTTAACACACAATAATTTCAAATTCAACAACAAACATTATTTACAGATTAGCGGCACAGCGATGGGCACGAAAATGGCACCTAGTTATGCCAACATCTTTATGCATATTTTAGAAAAAAAGATACTAGACAGTTCACAATGCAAACCATCACACTATTTTAGGTACATTGATGATATTTTCTTAATATGGACTCATGGATTAGAAAAATTAAAAAACTTCTTCACTTTCTGCAACAACTTCCACAATACAATCAAATTTACCATGGAGTACTCATACACATCCGTCCCTTTCTTAGACGTCATGGTAAAATTAAATAAACATACACTTTCCACCAGTCTATACAACAAACCCACAAACCAACATAAATTCCTACACTTTAACAGCTGTCATCCCCTCAAATTAAAAAAATCTATCGTATACAGCTCATTTATTAGAATAAGACGCATTTGCTCAGACCATCCAGATTTTCTAAACAACATTAACAACCTAACAAAACAGTTTCTAAAATGCAAATACCCAATAAAAATAATAAAGGAAGCACTACATAAAACCATCCACATAGACCGCAGCACACTTCTCACATACAAAAAACGAAAAGACAATAACCGAATTCCCATGGTTTTTAACCATAATCAATATTCCCACACACTCATCAAAAATTTAAAAAATGATTACAGGAACCTCCAATCAAACAAAAACATCAAAGACATTTTCGATAGGCCACCCATAAATGCAAAGAAACAAACACCCAACCTATCAACTATCCTCACTTCTAACAAATATTTAAATAATACAAACCTATCAGGGAATTTAAAATGTGGAAAGCCCCGTTGTTTAATCTGTAAACATCTAATAACAGACAAAACATTCTCTGTACCCAACACAAAAATAAAATTACACCCACCAAACCTTACTTGTGATAGCAAAGACATCATCTACTATCTCTTCTGCTCAATTTGCCCCAACAGTGGATATATCGGCGAATCCGGTAATAGCTTTAGATTTCGCTTCAATAATCACAAACTAAATATACGACAAAAAAATGTATACTCCCCAATTGCAGCACATTTTAATCAACCCGATCACACTTTAGAAAATTGCAAATGTTTACTAATAGACTCCAATTTTAGTTCTACATACACACGCAGAAAGAAAGAAAAATACTGGATTTTAAAATTAAACACACACAAGCTAGGGTTAAACAGGGACTTAGGTGTGTTGAATCTCTACAAATATTTCAATAGGTAAAAAGAATGTTCTTTCAGATATTCCAAGGAATTTTTTATCTAAAACAAACAGACTTTCTCCACGGAGGTGTCGCGTGTTGATTGGTTGACCGAAAATAAACAAACGGACGTGCCGCATGCTGATTGGTTTATCGACACCACGCGATATAAACAAAAAAATAGATATTCCAAGAGATTTTTTGTCTAAAACAAACAGACTCTCTCCACAGACGTGCCGCGTGTTGATTGGTTTACCGAAAATAAACAAACGGACGTGCCGCATGCTGATTGGTTTATCGACACCACGTGATGTAAACAAAAAAGTATTAGGACGCTATCGTAAAAATACGTTTCCAATTCTAATTTAAAAATCACTTGTTTCTGATGAAGGACCGAGGGCGGTCTGAAATATAAAATACTATAAAAATAAACAAATACTGTTTAAAAAAGTACGTTTTTAAATTCAAAACTTTTTATTAATATTCTTTCCTATACATATTAAGACAGTATACGTGGATGATCATCACTATATATATATATATATATATATATATATATATATATATATATATAAATTAGCGTATCAAGGAAGCAGATAATTTTCTAAACATATACTTTACATTAAATCAAAACAACCCACGCTTAATATTTAACGCTCTTTAAGCCTATCAATAAGCAATTATGTTGTAATAATTTATAAAGTTTCAAACAACTTTTAAAATTACCTCCTTCATCCTAAACGCTGGGTTGTTAAATTAAGGGGTGACGGCTATATTTACTAATCGAAATTTGAAAAGCCTAATACAAATGATTTAACCAATGGATTTTTAAGACAATTAAAACATTTTATTTTTGTGCATGCTGAATACCCGTATTTTATTTGTGCCGGTGGCCATACGTGATATTTATTATTAAAATGTCAGGGATTGTGCCTCTCACAGGTATAGTGAACGTTTTTTATTCAGTGCCCAATTCTTTTCATTTTCAGGTGTTTTTGAATCACCCAACAACAAGCTTCTCAAATCACGCTTTCATAATTTAAATAATTTACATCCTACTTTCATCATCTTTTACATTAATTGTAAATGTAGGTACTTTACAGAAATAGAAAAAGCTTTTCTTTTTCTATTTTTTATAGTCCGTGTTTGGTCAGTTTTTGTTGTACATTTCAATAGTTCTTTTACTCATCCTACCATTGAAATTATTCATATTTTATTATTAAATTCCTACTTAGCGTAACATTTCATAACTTGACTTAGTTTTGTTATTTCAATTTCATTCTATCTTATTGAATTGTAAAATTATTTAAAAGTAAGTTTTATATTATTTTTATTTATTCAGAAACATATTCAAAAGTATGACTATAAAGATAAACTAACTAAAATTCTATAAAATATTACATAATTGCTGAAAATATCATGTTAAAATTTTAATTTTACTATGTAGTGAAAAAGAAACGTACAATTACGATTACATACAATTATGCAATGCCTGTTCACCATGCTTAGCGTTTTTGACGGCTTCCTCGTTGTGATTTAGTCATTCATTACCTCAGATAACCCTGAAAAGGGAACTACCGTGAATAATAAACGCTTTTGTCGGGCTTAATAAACGCTTTTATCGTACATTTCAGGCAGTAAACCAAAAATCTTTGTTTTAAATGAGATTAAGGTAAATTTAAATTTGAGTAAAAAGTAAATTCCAATCAATATAATTTCAGTTTAGAATATATCAGATTATTTTGCTAACTGGAATTAGTAATTAGGCGTTCAGTTAAAGCTAGAATTAAAACTTCAAAAAATGTTATTTATTTTTAAAAATTCAATTTAAACTTAGATATCGAAAATGAGTGGAGGTACCTATCGTGCTTTTTCGAAGGTATCTACTTGTATACACTACCGACCATAAGTTTCGGACCGCCCAAATTTTTAGCAGAATCAGATTAGCCGAGTTTGCATATTTTTTATTCTTATGTAGATGTCAATTAAAAAAGTTATTCTTTTCAACTTTAAAGTAAATAATTACTCAGTTTGCTATTTGACTCCTCTTATTGTGATCAAGTTTTTTGCTGAAAAAATTCAGATTTATTCAGATATTATAATAACGGCATAATTTATTTTTGTAAACTATATTACTACGGTATAAATGGCAAGGAAGAAACGGATTAGCATTGAAAAAAGACTTCAGGTTGAAATTCTTTCAAAAGAAGGATATTCTGAACGTGTTATTGCTAAAAAATTAAGCCTATCAAAAAATGGCGTGCATTATTGCCTTCAACGACTTTGCGAAACTGAGTTAAATATTGACAGAAAAAGATCTGTTAGGCCCAGAGTAACATTTATTGTAGAGGATAGGCACTTGATCATACCTAGAAAGATGAATAGAAAAAAACCCGCTCCGGAATTAACAATTGAAATAAATTCTACTCGGCAACATCCATTATCTATTACTACTGTTAAAAGATGACTTCATTCTGCTAGGCTTAAAAGCTGTGTAACAGTTAAGAATCTACTATTAAAGAAGGAGAATAAGGGATGAAATTGATCGTACAGTTCGAAATGAATTTCCTAAAAATGAACAAATGTTGTTTAAATGCTTGCAGGATGTTTAGAAATCACTTTCACCAACTTATTTTTATAAGTTATTAAAAAGAATGCCAAGGATTTGCTCTGAAGTAATAAAGGCTCGTGGTGGCTTCTTTGATGAAATAAAAATATGAATTAACTTAAATTAAATCTGAAATTACTCTATGTTAATTTCGTTTTAATTATTGTATAATTGTGAGCAAAAATAAAATATATCTATATTTATTCTTCTAAGACATAAAATGTGTGTGTGTGTGTGTGTGTGTGTGTATTATACACAAATTCTGTAAGTGCTTACTCTCTATCAGTAAAAAATATTAAATATATAGGTATGTCTCATTTGGGCGAGAATTCCAACTGAAGAAGAACAGAGCGTACAACGGCTGAAAGGTCGTAAACATGGCAATAAAAATGATCAATAGTCTGAACAATGTAAATAGTGTATATCTGAGAATATTTATATGTGTCCCTCTCTCCCTCTCTCTATATACACACACATATATATATATAAATACAAGAGAAAGAGATGTGTAAATAGTCTCCTATATATATATATGTGTGTGTGTAAACATTCTCATATATATATATATATATACATATATATACACTTTATATATATATATATATATATATATATATATATATATAAATGTATGATATAGACATATAATTGTTCATCCATGTTTTTATGCTCCGTTTTTAACCAGATATCATTCTTTTTGATTTTTTTTTAATTCCCAGAGGCCAAAACACATTTTACAAATTTGTACACGCAAATGCGTGAATTATATTGTCAGTAATTTGCAACTCCCTCTTCTTTAAAAACAGAGCACTATTATTAGGAGCAACTGAGGTTAAGTTTATTTGCAAAAAATATCATTAATTGCGTAAATGCAAATAATATACACATATATACTAACAAATACGCATATAACTCTCTCTCTCTCACACACACACGCACAAACACAAACACACACACGCACACACACACACACACACACACATATATATATATATGTATATATATATATTACAAGAAAGTGAAAGAACACATAGATTAAAATCCCACTGTTTACTTTTATAATGAGTGCTCGATACAGAGTAGATCTTAATATTGTAGCTGTTATTACAATGGTTTATAACAGCATAATATCACTACACAAAAGTTTAAAAATATGTTAAAAAAACATATTTTTAACATATCACCTGAAGAGAAACAGTTCTGTTCCGAAAAATGAAAGTTTTTACGTAGTGATATTATACTTTTAGAAATGATTGTAATAAAAAAAATTACAATATATATATATATATATATATATATATATATATGTGTGTGTGTGTGTGTGTTTGTGTGTGTGATTAATGTAGAGCAGTTTGTCACTTAACTGAGCAGAATCATGCTAACTTCGAAATATTTGAAGTTAAACTTAAGGTGTCCTTTTCACTCCTTGCGAGTGAAGACATCATAACTACCACTCTCTTGATAAGGAGCAATTTGCGACAGAAACCTGCTTGTGATAATACCTTTTATCAGTAAACCACAGAAAAAAAACAATTTCGGCAGCAAGCATTATCGCAAATAAATATTCCATATATATAAATGAAATTTTTAATAGCTACACGTGTTTGAGTTTGTATATGTGTATGGAACAACGATATGTGTTTTTATATATCAAAAACAAGACGTACGACCGTGTATGTTGGTGTCTCCAATGATATGCTAAAATTAGCATACATTATAAAAATGTTCGAAATTTAAGAACTTTAAAATGTTATCCTGAGAATATTTGTGTTGCTATCTAGAGGAAAGATGAAAGAATTTTTTGCTGCAAAATCTTTTTCTTCCTTCTTTTCAAACCTGAGAACTTTCGGTTAAAGATCATATATTTTTCTTGTGTCAACGTCAAACCATTAATTTTTGCGAGAAAATGTGAACGTCTTTTTGCATGAAGTTGGAAATTCTTGCAAAAATCACAAAATTGTTGAATTTTAGTGAAACTTTCGGAACTTATGAAATAAACGAAATTATGTTATGACGATTATAACGTAAGTGCCGTTTTTAGAAAATTTTTAAAACTAATTTTATAATTATCGTTTTAATAATTTTAGAAATTTAATTTTAAACATTCCACTATTTTACTGAAACTTAGATACTTTGTAAATATTAATTTTGTGATATATATATATATATATATATATATATATATATATATATATATATATATATATAATTCCTCTTATTTTTTAAGTGTCGTGTATGGATATCCGTATTTACAATTCACTGGATTTTGGTTTTATATTGGTGGCAAAAAACAGTTTCTGGGCCCAAATTTTCGAAGTTTCTCAAAAAACAATATATATAGCCGCACATGTTAAACCATAAATTAAAACAGATATATCATCAAATATTAAAACGGCGCCCACTACCACTTAAAAGACTGGCCAAATAGCCATATCCTACTGCCGCACACAGTTATATAAACCATAAACACACACATACATAAACTAACCCACTTACATAATTACTAGAATTAATGACAGCAGTAGCAGCGAAAGAGGACCAGTCCTTTAAAGGCACTTTCCAACAGCGGACGATGTGAAAGCAAGTTCTCCTATCATACTGAAAATGAGATTATGATCTCGAAATATTAATGAATAATAAATAGGTAATGCCCCAACCCTTCTTTACCTTCCTTTATTATACTAATGGCATTGTGATAGCCTTGAAACATCTACATCATTGTGATAGCCTTGAAACATCTCTCTCTCTCTCTCTCTATATATATATATATATATATATATATATGGACGTTATTCTTGATAACATAGATTTTTTTCTTGATAACGATCATTTTTTTAAAGTCTTCCTCATGTTTTCCTCATTGTTAATTTTAACATCCAAAACAAAACTGCTTTTTATTAATCATGTGAAAGACCTCTTTCTGTCTTCCATCAGCATGGCTTCTGCTAACCTCCAAGAAAATGACTCATTACGAGCTAATGTTCTCGGCAGGGATGAGGATGAATGAATCCATTGCTAGGTCAGCTGCTAAGAAAGTTTTTTGTTGGGTCACGTTAGAGAATTTTTCTTTCCTGAAACTATCTTGCGTATGTATAAGTCTACCATTCGTCCATGCTTAGAATATTGCTGCCACATATAGTCCAGTGCTCTGGCTATATATCTAGAGATCCTTGATAACATTCATGATAAAATCTAAAGAAATATCAGCAGTACTGTTGATCCTGATATGATGTCTTGGCTCCAGTTTCTTTCCCACTGCCCTAACGTTGACGCCCATGTCATTTCTATACTTCCTGGTAATTGTGCTGAATAATCTTTTCGCTATGACAACTGGACTTTACAAATTTAAGCAAGGCCACATCAATTTGCACCTGAGTTGGCTGGCTGCAACCGTAAATTCTATGCTTGTGGAACTCTTTTCTGGCTTCGTGTTTCCAGTCAAACTGAAATTTAAGGTCAATTGCCATCTACTATTTTCCTGATTAGTCTCCTTTTGTTCTACTTACTAATGTTCCGTTTCCTAATTCTTTCACACAAACTAACCTCTTATATATAATGCATGCATATATTGCAGTATACTTACTTCTATTTATTTCATAATTTCAGTGCTACTGAATTTCCATTTTCTGGGAAAATTTGTTTAAAGAGAGTAAATTTCTTCTCGAATACCGAATAAAGTGCATAGACAGAAAAACAAAATTCGAAACTACAATGTGAATTTTTAAAGTGACAAACATTTATTCCATTGCAAAAATAATTTAAGGAAATCAAAGTTTTTTGAAATAAGATAACAAGTTAAAAAATTGAAAAATAGCCCACAGAAAATATATAAATTATTCAACTAACTTTTAGTAATTGTATAAATCATTGAATGGTTTCTCATTATAATACGAATTTTTTTTTAAAAAGTTTGCAAAGCATAAACTTTTACCAATTGAAACATCCTTAGAAAAGATACAATAAAAAACCTTTTTAAAAAGTATATTAATGCAAGAGGTTCATTCACATACACAAAGTCTTACCAATCTTGCCAAAAATGGTTCAAAGACTCCAAATTATTGCAATGCATCTCCACTTGTCTCTCCAAAACTTAATCCAGTTTCCCATTATTCAAATTTATTTATATGAGAATGTAAAATAGTATTCATTCAGAGAAGAACTGTGGAAAACAATAACAGTAGCTGCAAGTAATCTTCTTATCTATGTAGAATAACTAATAAAATCAATGAAGAAGTTTATAGAATGAAGTAAATGATTTTAAGAAGTAACCTAAATTATTCTCTATTCGAGATATTAAGAAGTAACCTAAGTTATTAGTATGTGTGATATTTTGATATCTTATTTTCCTGTAGCCTCTGTCTTTTGAATTTATTCATAAATATATATTTATGTTAAATTTCGGTTGTTAATCTAATAAAAATTGGCGACATCGAAACACGTTATTAACAATGTTCTTATCAGTCGAAACTCAGATATAGTGCTTGCAGGAATTCTGCTATAAATAAAACATAATAGGTGGTTTCTCGAAAAATAATCGGTGGTTTGTCGGTATGAGACTCGTTAAGGTGTTTTTTATGCTACGCAAATAATTTTTACTATTAAGATTATTTTGTCAGGACCTGGGTAAAATCAAATCCGTAGGTTCAATGTCTGGTGAATATGATGTGTGAGGTAAGACATCCCATCAAAGCTGCAACAGTTATTGATAGGTGGAAAAAAGTGAAGTCTGACATTATCTTAATAGAAAGAAAAACAAACCTTTACTGTGTTTCGTAAATTGTCCACTTGCAAGCGATACTTTTCAAAATCAATTGAATGGTTACTTGGCAGAAGCTCATAGTACAGGATTCCTTGCTAATCCTAACAGATGCACAACATGCATTTCTTGAGAAAGACTTATTTTAGGCGGCTATAGATGGATCATGTCACTTAACACAGGTTCTTTTTTCTTTGAACATTGTTGAAAAACAATGTATTTGTCATTATTCGTCACAATTTGCTTAAAACAG
The DNA here is from genome assembly GCA_037127315.1 of Ascarosepion bandense. Lineage (NCBI taxonomy): Eukaryota > Metazoa > Mollusca > Cephalopoda > Sepiida > Sepiidae > Ascarosepion > Ascarosepion bandense. Next base: position 2,904,330 of record JBBBDQ010001669.1, read on the forward strand.
TGTGCATTCCATTGCGTTTATGCAGACAATCACAGATAGAAGTGCAAACCAAACTTTGTTTTCCATCGGATTATATAGTACCCAAATATCATATTGATTTGAATATCCAATCTTCACTAAGTGCCCCTGAATTGTGAATTTTAGTGTTTCTGAAAGTTACCACATTTTTTAATGCGAGTTATTCTCAGTCAAATTTTTCATTTGGTCGTCATCTGTAGTGGGGTCTGCTTGAGCGTTCTTTATAAATAAGGCTAAAATCACCAACTCCAATCCTAGGAAACCACTTCCGTACAGTTTTGTCACCTAGAGCACCTTCACCGAATTTGGCACATTTTTTGTTCCTTGCGTGGCATTTTGTTTTCACGGTATTAAAAGAAACATCAAGTTTATAAAATGCACCTTTTGATCCTCCATTTAGAAAGAGAGGCAAAATTGACATCAATCAAGCCATTTTAAACATTATTTCCTTTAAGAGAGTTTCAAGTATACTCTAATCAAACATCTGAGTTGTGGTGTAGTGGATGTAGGTTCAAAACGAGAAGTCCGAGAGCCGAGTTTGAATTCCAATTGAATTCGATACATTTAGTTATACGCAAATACTCTTGGAAACGGTATTAATTCGTCGTTTTCCCTCTAGCTATGGGTTAAATAGGGTTCTGTAGGCTTGGTTTGCAACCATGCTACCGCAGAAAGTAACGGCAACTAACTGTGGGAAAATCTAGTGCCCAGTCAGTCATGTCTCTTGCGAGACAGGATCGGCTAAATATGTATTCCATATGGCATTACATTTACTGATTTAAGCTTATTATATCCAGTGCTAAATTTGACATGTTCTACCGTGTCGGAACATGAAGGACTAAGTCAGTAAGGTAGGTAGCTAGCGATACCTAAAATTTAATACGTTTTAAAAAGGAAAAAATCTTACATGAATTTTTCATTTTATTTTTAATTCATAGCTAATGCATTAAATTTAATATTACAATAAATAAAATAGATTACTTTATTTCAAACTTAATTCAAATTAATTGAAATTAATTCTTTTGAATCGTTTTACTCGGCTATATTCATAATTCCGCAAACACCAGATACATTTCTTCATCTCTTTCAGACATAATATATACTTTCTGAAACTTTATGAGAAAGATTAAGAGATTCAAATTTTAATTAATATAAATCAAAACAATTTGATTTACTTTTATTGTAAAATATCGTAGTTAAGCATGTTTTTAGCGCGTATATGTGTGTATTTATATGGTGTTGATAGATTTATCTATCGCTTAATGTTTGGCATTTTAATTAAAAAGCATATATATTTAAAAATACAACCTGAATGCCTCGTCCATATAATTTCTTTATTGCCAAAAAATCTTAAATATTTAGTAAAATATTTTAAGCATTTTAATATTTCATTAAATTATGGGTGTTGTGTATATATGGTTCTACATCAGAAGACGCTTATTGAGGAAATGTTAGAACGCTACCTATAAATATTAAATCTACTATAGATATCACTCTTATTTTCTGATAACGTCGTGTACTGACATCCGTATTAATAAAGTTTGACTTATGTATACAAATAAACAGTTCAAATATTTTTTACAACACAGTGTCTCACTAAATTACAGTAAGGTTTTCTATTATATAGTTTTTACTTAACAACAATATCTAACCTGTAAATTAATACGGAATTTTAATTGACGTAAAGCTTTACAAATTATTGGATTTAAAGTTTTTTAAGTATTTAAATTATAAATTTTTGTAAAAATTCATTATTCACCAAAAATAATAATTATTCATCTTTTCATAAGACAATAGTATCCATAATATATTCATAAAAGGAATTATAAGCTTCTCTAATTAAATAATATCTGATTTTATTCCAATTTTTATTTTACAATTACAGCAGATTTTTTGTAATTGGGGCCCTGCTTAAGTAAATAATTAAATAAATCAATCAATAAAAATACATTCTCCAAGGATTTGTTTTTATAAATGATTAAAATATTTTCTGAAACACATCTCTAAAATATTTTCATTCATCTGTAAATACGTCCTAAATCTTTCATTAAGGCCCGACAATTATCTGATATTTTTAAGAGTTTCCAATTAAGTTGGTTTTCACCGCAAAAAGACACTATTATGATCGCTATTAATTCATGGTTACCCGTTGAAGGTTATAACAAAGGGTACAAGGTTTAATTAAAAAATTTAGAAAAATCTTTTGGTCCCTCTCTTCTTAAAAATAGCATTCTTCCTGTGTCATGTCCCTTCAGAACATAGGCGATTATGGACTTTTACTTGGCTCTGTGCCTTGTCGCTCTCAATATTTTTCCTTTTGGTATCTCTATCAAACCCCACTCCGCCATACATTTGCTCAGGCACTGCTTTCCTTTGTCTCTCTTTCCCTCTATCTGTACTGTGAATATTAAATTCTCCATGCCCTGCTTCCTCTTTACGTGTTCCAGGAACCTAATCGGTCTTTTTCTGATGTTAAATATGAGATTTTATTTTCGCTTGCATCCTCTCCAACATATTGTTGCTCACGTGCTCAGTCCATAGTATCCTCAGTATCCTTCTGTAAAGCTTCTCCTTCATTCTTGATGAGATCGTCCAACATTCACTTCTATACAGAAGAACATATATCCCAGCAATCCAGCACTCTTTCTTTATTTCCAATGATATTTTCCTGTCTCTTAGTACTCTGGTTCACTTTTGAAATGCGTCCTTGGCCATGCCAATGTGTCTTTGGATCTCCATGTCGCACATTCCATCCTCTGTTAAAACACTTCCTAGGTATTTAAATTTCTTTGATTGTTTTATTTTAGTTTTTTCAATTTGTAATTGGTATACTGGGATCTTCTTTTTGCTGATGATCATAAATTTAGTTTTCTTGAAGTTTATGTTCAAACCTTTCTTCTCGCTTCTTTTTGTTACCTTTTGCTATTTTCTTGATTTTGCTTATTTGTAATAGTCGTTGTTTTGAACGTGTTCCGGCATTGTCTTTTTGAGTTCTTTGCTATTCGGTTTAGTATAGTTATGCCTGTGCCAACGATTGGTTCCTAAATTAATGTTGGCCAGGGGCGGCCTATGTTCGAATATTATAAAAAAAAATGAATATGAAATTATGTTTGCTCAGATCTGTATTTTTTCTGGGGTATCAAGTCATTATTCAGATATATACAACCTTTGAGATTTGAAAAACAAATCACTCGATCGGCGGTCGAGAGCGGGGGAAAAAATTACTCTCCCCAGAATCATTTTTTTCTAGTGACTCCATTTTCTTAAGAGTCGTCTTACGTAAACATAGCGTGAATACAAAAAATGAAATTTTATTTCAAATTTCGAAATTTCGGACCTGTTAGAAAGATTTTAAAAAGTTTTAAAAGTAATAACAAAATTCGATCTTTACTCTTAATATATATATATATATATATATATATATATATATATATATATATAAACGATACACGCATAGTTCATTACTGTAGAGCGACAGCTATCAAAATTTTTTTGAAATTTATTTTATGAAAACTATCGCTCTTCTTCGAGTGTCTAGACTAAATTTATTCATTATTCTGTAAAATTGTTACTTTTGAAAAAATAGCCATCAAGGTATTGTAGAATATACATCATTTTCGTTGTGAGTGGCACTTTTATGGGTGGCTTCAGAATTGTTGTTCTGTGTCAGCCGACAAGTATAAATACCTTTGATTAAAGTGTGAAAAAAATCAGTCTTGTATGGCAGCGAATGTTGCAATGTTCAAAGATAAAGAAGAGACTCGAAGCAACAGAACTGTGGATCTACAAAAGCATGCTGTGTATAACATTGGCCGAAAATGTACGTAACAATGATGTTTTAGAGTGAATGGGAAGAAAAAAATACTTTACATCAGAAAGAGAAATTTCAAATTTCTGGAATACATAATGGGGAAGAAGGGCTGGGAGAACCACAGAGTTGATTGACCGAAAGAAGAATAGGAGAAAACAGTGCGTGACATATTTGATTGGCTTGAGCAAATGAATAGCAGAACAAAGTTTGGGAGAAATAACAAGACGAAATTTATAGAGAGCAACAAGGAACAGGAAAAAGTGGAAGGCTCTGATCGTCTATTTTGCCCTTAATTTGCAGTAGCGACAACATTGGTCTAGGTAAACTGACAACATAAATTAAACAAAAGTGCGTAGCTCACTCACTACTGTTAATCAAATGAAATGTTTTCCTTTCCTTTTTCAAGCTATGTTTTCTTGCAAACATATAATTACGTATTTCTCTCATCTTTTAAACCACAGTAATCTACATGAAAGTAAAAAGTAATCATTTGTAGATTTATTTTTGAAAGTGTTTTAAATGCAGTCATTCCTGTCAGTAACAACAATCTGCTAGAAAGCCCCGTCTTTTTATAATCCGACGTCTGATGCTGGTTGTCAATATGCAACTACTTAATTCACGAAGAAAGCATACCGAACAAAAAGTATTAAATTACTGGGCAACTGTTCTCTTAAAAACAGATTAAATTATGAAAATTTTTCGGGGTTTTGTAGAAACAAAAAAATAATCACACAATATATATATATATATATATATATATATATATATATATGCTTTCCTCTCTCAATTCTAACAGTATCTGATAACACAGTTATTACTCATGAAAAAACTACTGTATAATTTCTTCTAATTATCTTGGGCGTTGAGCGGAAGGAAATCATAAGGTTACGATTATGGTAGTAATAATTCTTTTTCTGTAGAATCTTCTAACGTATTCATGCCTAGCAGACGAACATCATTATAGACGACGCTGATAATTTTTTCCATTAATAGATACAATAAAAAATCATTCTGTACTAATCCCTCACTTTAGTCTACCAGTTCCACTTAACGAGAGACAGTCTTCATCTAGATCTAGGAGATAGATTGAGTATTGCAGAACATAGATCTTCGTATTCTCTATTGATTTTCTTCTGAAGAGGAGAAAATCGATAATCAAATTGAAACGCGGGCAAAGTTTCTTAAAGAAGACATTCCAACATTGACAAAGTCGTTTGGAACCACGTCACATGTCGCTTCTATATTTTGAGATAACGGAAAGGAGTGGCTGGAATAGAGAGACAAAGAGACGAAAATAAAGGAATTTTTTTTCCAAATTGGCGAATAGTCCGTCGAGCTGAACGACAGGTCACGCCGCACGGCTATATTGAGTCGGGGTCTTTAAGGGAAGAGGGGGCATGGACTTTCATTTATCTCTTTCCGGTTCCAACAAGACGCTCCTTAGAAACATACACTTTGAATTTACCCCTTCCTTTTGCTTTGATCAAGATCTTTACTCATATTATATTCCCGTCTTTTATTTGGAAGCAGGAATATCTCATAGTACCTTATCCAATGCGTACATACGTCTATAGTTAATTACCACTGAGTCAAGTAATCATTCATACAATCTATTGACGCATGAATCTCATTCAGTTTAAGGCAATGTACGTCACTTCATACTTATCTCGTTATCTTTCTAGTTCATTCTCTACAAACCTACCAATATATATATATATGATTCATGCTGAGAAGTTTATCACTGAAAGGAGCAAGTTCGTACTGACTTCGAAGTTTTGTAATGACACCATTATGATGTGGTCGCTCGTCAGGGTAAGTTTTCTGCTGCTGCCCTAATCCGGTTTTTTATTTTTTTTATTTATATGGACTTTGCTGTAATTTTATATATTTTGTGGGACTGGTCAATTGCTTTTACTTTGTGTTGATTTTTTTTTTAATGTTGTATTATTCATGCAGGTGCTTGACACTGTTTAGTGTTTTTAATGCTTTTTGTTCGCATGAATAGATGCCCACTTAATTGCTTTATAATGAGTAGATGTCCGCTGTTTTTCTTTTTCTTTTTTTTTGTTTTTGGTGGTGTTATTTTCTGTCATTTAGGTCAACCTCTTTTTTATTGTGTTTGCTTTGACCTTTTTCCTGCCGTGTTAGTATATATGATCGTTTAAAAGGTTTTCTTTCTTAAAGGTTTTCTTTATAGAATGTGTAATACGGGGCAGCAGCTTTTTATGTCGGTTATTTAGGTCGAGAAGAATATTTAGATTGATTAAACTTTTGCTAAATAACATTTAATAATTTAAAAATATGCACTATTTTAGCAAGAGTTATGTATCGTGAAGGATGTGCTGGTAGTCTATCGGATATCGCGGCACATGATAAAATTGTCTAGACGAGTTTTAATTCCAAACTAACATTTTGGATTCACATTCGCACAAATGATCTTGGGAAATGATATCCAATCTTTTTCCCTTCATCGGCATTTGTTTAAATAACAGAAAACTGGATTCTCAACCCATATTGCCAAATAATCCGCCACCTCTGAATTCAAACACTCAGTCGATTAAAAACTTAATTGGTCTATTACAGTTTATTGCTTTACTCACCCGCGGTCGATTAAAAATCTCGCAATGAATCATGTCCCTTCAAATATAGTCAAAGAATATGTAATCATATTCCATTTACAATCAGATTCCATTTACAACCCAAAAGTATGACATTGAAGATTTACAAATTACTTAGAATGACCTACAATGACATTTTTAGACTCTTTGGTCTTATGCAAGGCACCTGATTTACGTCGAAATATGTGGTTAAACAAAAGATTGGCATTCCGCAATCATCAAAACAAGATCTGACAAATTAAATTTAGATTGACAAGCTCCTGTCTCACTTTCATTGTCCCGGTCAGTGTAAACATTCGTTTAATTAACGCTTCCACAATAGAGCCAAAATGTCTCTGTCACCCAGATTAAAGACGCTGACAGATTTTTAGAAACTCATTTGGAAAACTCTTATCCTTGACTCAACATCTATATTTCCTCCCGCTTACGAAAAGTAAAAACGAGCATTTGACAGAAAGAAAATAAAATGCATACTTCTTTTAACCACGCACCGAAAAACAAATTATACAAGTAAGTATTTTTTTAATAGAAAATCGTTGAGAAAATCAGATTTGTTATGTTTTTATCATCTGTAAGATGAAGGTTGTGGCTAAACAGAAGAAAGAATCTACGAATTTAGTACCTCGACTCAATTGCCAAAAAGAAAAAAAAGGAAAAAAAGAAAGCATATTATCATTGAAAAAGAGCTCAAACTTAATAAGAACAAAATCTTATCATTAAAATATTTATGCTAATATTAAGAAGATAGATCAAATTTTGTTGTTATTATTTTTACATTTTTTTAAATCCTTTCTATCACGTTCGAAATTTTAATTAATTTTTTTTTTGTTTTCCGTCAGCTGTTCACTCCATCTTTATGTACGTTGACTATTAAGAAAATGAAGTCGGTTGAGTAAAATAACATGAAAAACGTAAGACACACAGACACACGAAATCCAAAAGCGACAAAATAAAAAATAAAAACATACACAAAAAATTCAAATAGTATTCGAAAAACAATAAAAAAATATAGATGACCCATGGAGTAGAATTGAATCAAAATCGCTGAAAACAATTTTAATTTCGCAGGTCAGTGAAAAAAAATTATAGCCAACAAAGGTGACTGGTGAAATTTAATGTGCGAGTGTGAAAAAACCCAGCACGCACGTATATGAACTTTCTGACCTATTCATCAGAAAAACAAACGGATTTCGATATGTGAAGTTACAAGTTTTTTCGCCTGAAGAGAGTCAAATTTAGACTCGAAACACGTGTATCAACACAAATACCATTATGGGCACTCAATATATCATTCAAAAAGCATATAATAATAATAATAAACTTACACTTTAAACAAAACTTTCACAGCTTCTCAGAACTACATATATTTATATATATCCCTCTTGTCAAGCTCACGGAGAAAGAATTGCGAGGCAACGTAGGCTCAGTCCATTCTTTTAAGACCAGTTATTATACTAACAACTCGTATAAAAATAATTTTTCTCCCTCACATAGATAAGTGTATGGTATTAAAAATACTTCAATCATTATGTGAATAAAAACGCCTAATTTTGAACTCTATTTATAGACACATCAATACATCTTACTGGTCACATGAAATAAAAAGTATACCTTAATATATCTACAAACGGTTAGATATTTAAAGGAAAATCTGATTAGCAAGAAAAAATGTTATTCTAGAATTCTAAAAATATTGCAAAAATCGATAAAACTATAAGACTCTTTTCTCGATGATAAGACCTAAGATATATCCAAGAAAATCAAACTCCTTCGTCTGCAGCATAAGAGTAATTTCAAATACGACTTACCAATTAAAAAGGAAACAAAATAAAATATTTATCATCAGTATGTTTATAATATTCACGCATTATGGTCTGTTCTTTAGTTGTAGGAAGATGGACAGTATTGAGATATAGGTAGAAATTTATAGTTTATAATGTTTTTTTTATATATACTTATCATTGATACCTAATATTTTTGAGTAGTGGTGTTATACCGGAAGATCTAAGCAGATCCATTTTCATTGCACAGCCTTAAAAGCCAGATGCGAGCGAATGTGAACTCCATCGTTCAATCATCCTAATTAGCGAAAACTGATCATCCGCATCCTGATGAATAGAGTGCCCAGCAGCATCAGACAAGAAATAGGACAAGATTAGTGCCGGTTTGTTAAACACGCTAGAACAAGGAATATACAAATGCAGTGTACATGATTTTATAGCTTATAACAAAGCGTTTGATAAAAGAACTGCTAGGTAACGCTGATGTATTTAGAATGTCTATTACAACTATACAGAGAGACAAAGGAGAACAACACATAACCTATCTGGTGATGTTGTGTAAAGAGTCAATAGAGCAGTGCTTGGGCAAAATTTATTAAGAGCTACAAAGGAGAGAAAATTGTGGAGATCCATGATTGCAAATTTTCTGAAGGGACACGGTACACTGAGGAAGAAAACATTTACGCCTATTTTTGTTCATTTTTTAGAACTGATAAAAAATAATGAAAAGCAAGCGATAAGAAATGAAATATTAACCGCAAGAAAACAGAATTGATGGTTGTTAGCAAAATGATGGGCCTAAAATGCGAATTGCAAATTGGAGACAGCAAAATCAAACAAATGCAGACATTTAAATGTTTCAGAATTGCTTTCCGAAGGCGTATTGGGATAGTCAAAACTGCCTTCCAAAAACTAAGCATGGTACTAAAAATAGCAAATCCTCGCTAGAAACCAGGAAAAGGATAATAATAAAGTAAACTGATATCTCTTCTCCTGTATGTCAGTCAGTGTTGGACAATCTCCTTAAAGATGAAGAAACTTGAAGCAACATAAATTTGGTTCTGCCGGATGATGTTGAAGATACTGTGGACTGAACATGTGAGCAACGACGAAGTTTTAGAGAAAATGAAAACAAAAACGAAATTTATAGTTAGCATCAGTAGAGAGACAATTGAGATTACTAGGGCACTTAATGAGAAAGGAGGGATTAGAAATTTTGATACTCACAGAACAAATGGAAGACATGAGAGACAGGAAATTGTCTCATGACCTAAATAGCTGGCGGAACGGGGTTTAAGACAAAACAACAGAAAAAAGCAATTTAAGAGCCACAAGGGCCAAGAAGTTGTGGAGAGGCGTGATTGTCTCCGTTCTGAGGAGAGACTGAGCATAAAGATCAGATTTTAGTCTGGATATTAATGGGTTAAGAATTAATTATTTATGATTTAAAATACCGTATCACAAGAAATAAATGTTGACATCATTTCTCCTAATAGCATTTCAAAATCCCTAACTGTTTTCATAGAAAAACCTGGAAAAATTTAACTATGAAATTTAATTTCAAATTCACTGTGATACATTTACGGTACAGAAAAGTATTATATCATAATTTTAATACAATTTGAAAAAATAACTACTATTACTATAATTTAAAAATTAATACTAATTTAAAGTAATTTTAAAATAATTGAAAATACCAAAATTAAAAATATGACTACAGAAATAGGAAAAAATTTTATAAACTTAACAGAAGAGGGAAATACACTAGAAAAAAGAAAGAAAAAAGGGGAAATCCCCTGGAACGGATTTTAAAATAAGAAAAAATAATAAAATGACACAAAAAAAACTTAGATCAAAACCGACGTATATAATTCCTTCTCAGAAACGTTACAAGGAATTTTTACCAATAAATTCAAATGGTGAAATTAAATCAAATATCCTAACATACATTATAACCCCTAGTAGTAATGTATTCTGACTATAGTTAAACTAATAACTCTCAATAAGAAAATATAGTTTATTAAATACTTTATTAAAATACAATCCTAAAGATTATCTAAAATACGAGTAATAAACTGAAAAATAATAATAATAACAAATCAAACCATGAGATAAAAAACCTATGTATACATAAGTATATATACATATATAAATTGCAATAACTACACATAATCAACCCTCTAAATAAAAGACCAAAAACCGTAGAAATGAAAGGAAATAAATCCCACACCCCACTAATAACAATTCCAGCCACCTGTAAATAGTAGTAAATTAAAAACTATCGACACTACACAAAAAACAAAAAAAACATATATCCTAATATATAATACCTAAAATAAACGAAAAAGCGACCTGTCCAAAATTAAGCTACCCCACACTCTTCTCCTAACCCAAAGCGGCACCTTTAGAAACACGAACGGAGGACTAGATCAATCCTCCCTACATTTATTTACATCAGTCAGTCAGTTAAGTGCCATACGTGAAACACGCTTGGGCGATCAGGTCTCGAAAGAGACATGACTGACTGGGCAGAAGATTATCCCGCAGTAGGTTGCCATTGCTTCCTGCGGTAGACTGGTTGCCGACCAAGGCTATAGAACCCTATCTGTCCTGTTATTTAACCCATAACTGGAAGCAATAAACGGATTAATACCTTTCCCAAAGGTATTTGCGCGTAAGTGAATGCAATGAATATCAACTGGAATTCGAACTCGGCCCCCCGGTTTCTCGTTCCGAGCCGATATCCAATACACCACAACGCACATCCTTTATTTACATCGTTCTCATTAAAAGCGACGACAACTTCCACTACACTTGGACAGCAGTAAAATAAATAAAAAAATAAAATATGTCTACCCTTCCTTAAGAAAAACCATAAACCCCCATATAAGAACTACCCAGACAAAATAAATAGGAAACCTGTCTTAAACTAAGCAACCTCTTCTAAACCATATCTCTAAACCTACAATACGGCCGACAAAATTAGAATAAGCTCCCAACTCCGCTCTCACTTAAACATCATATCACCATACATAGACCGTTTTCACTATTTAATTTACATTACAATTCTTCATCCGATGAGAAGTGGGTATAGCAGCTTTGAAATGCGAAAACTTTTGTGTAGTGCTACCATGAATTTATAAACCATTGTAACCACAAGTACAATATCTATATGTGTATCTGCATACACATGCATTTATATATACATGTATGTATCAAACAAAATTTCTCTCAGAAGTAATAGTATAATAAAATAAAGATAATATTAATAATAATAATAATAAACTATTACTCCTACCACTACTAATAATACTAATACTACTACTACTAATAATAATAATAATATACCTTCTATCACATAAGAAGACAAAGGAAATTACAGAAATTACCTATAAATATAATGATTATTTATAATCATTATTACCAAATAAAAATCCCAATCAAAGAAAATAAAAACACAAATATAATGAGCTATAGCCGTAAACTAATATTAACATGATGTAGAAAATTTAGTTGTAATGTGATATTAACGTACATGTCAAATTTCACATGAAAATTAATTTAAAATATAATGAGATATCTCTACGGTACAAAATTAAATTGTGCAACGTAATTTTAATACATTTTGAAAAAATAACTACTCCCACTAGAAACCCAATATACCCTATTAATTTTTTAAAGAATTCCGTTAAAATAATTAAATCATTAAAAAATTAAAAAATAAAACGTTAGAAAGATAAATAAAGGGGTGGGGGGAAAGGGTAAAATAAAAAGAAAGAGATAAAATTAGAACGATATGGAAAAGAATTTAAATTAAAATAACTTGCAGTAAATTTCATATATACAAAAGCAACCGTATATTACATTAATAGTCATTCTTAGAAACACGATATGAGACTTCCTCTTAAATTAATATATACCGATTCTAATGCATATTATCGGTTAAAAATAAATAAAAATCATAGATCCTAATGTAAATTACAATATAACCACTAGTTGTAATTTATTGTAATTTAGTTAAAATAAAGTTAAAATAATAATACCTAGTATGAAAAACTAAATAAAAAATTAAAAATGAACAAAAACTTTAAATATTCATAATAATATTCATATTATATAATAATAATAAATTAATAAAAAAATGTAATAATATAAAATAGAAATTCGTAACAATATATATATATATATATATATATATATATATATATATATAGACAACAAATCTACTTCTACTGACAACAGCGCTAACCAATCATGCTCCAAACTTTCTCTTACGAAAAATAATCCCCTATGGACTCCACCAAGCGGACGTAACCAACACTTGGATCAATATGCCAACAAAACCAGACAACACATGGATAACTTCTGAAAAAACAAGGGACACCAAACAAAAAAACACAACTTATCCAAAATAGAACACCAAGCCATCTATACGCTTAAAAACAACCGAGACATAATCGTACCAGCCGATAAGGGCGGAGCTATAACCATCTTAGACACTAACAACTATATTAAAGAAGCAGAATCACAACTTCAAAATAACAGGTTCTATGTACCCTTACCTCTAGATCCGACAAAACAGAATTATCACTTCTCATTCAGAACCTGAACCACAACATAAATAAAAAATAAAATCTCTTATTCCTGAGATCCCCAAAACTGTAATATTCTACACTATCTCAAAACTACATAAACTCCCCAAAATCATTTAACCCCTCTTCATCCAACCCACATCATACTAAACAATCAAAAATGAAGAGATCTATAAAATTTCAATCATTGGTACCCTCACAGAACCTATATCTGGTTACATAGACAATATCCTAAAACCTTTATTGCCTGACACACCTAGTTATATTAGAGACACTACTGACTTTCTCAACAAGTTACAAAACATTAACATTTTTCTCTAAAACAAAATTTATAAGTATTATTAAAGATCG
>JBBBDQ010001669.1:2920000-2935000 GCA_037127315.1 Ascarosepion bandense
ATTAAAAAGTCCATATCTATATCCACTGAGGTCAAGAAAATCAGGTGACAGTGTTTTATGCTTGAATGCAATGTTCACACACACACACACACACACACACACTCGTGTGTATGTGTGTGTTAGAAAAGATTTGATAAAGAAATTGTCTGTCTATTTAGTCTTTATTCCACTTTATTCTTTTCAAATGCAACGTAACTTATGTATCTGTTTGTCTTCTCTTGGTTGTTCAGATTTGTTCTCGTGAAACCATGCACGGGTGCAATACTCATAGCCTGAAGAAGATTACAAGTCTTGTTTATTAGTCGTTTGCTAATATCTCCCGGCTCTTTATATCTTACTCTAATTTTCGTTATATTTAAATTGTTTCTGATGATAATCTAGTGAAAACGAAACTATTTGTTTATTACTGCTGACATTAATACTGCTGACATTATTACTGCTGACATTAATACTACAAATATACATTAATGAGGGCAGGTAATACTACCTATTATTACCTGCCCTCATTAATGTATATATAAAAGAATGCATTTTTAGTGCTTGGTAGCATTATCTCATTCTTAACAATAATCAATAAAATCTAGTAGAAAGTAAGAGAAACACAACTTATAATATTAGACGAATAATTCATCCAAAATGAAATTATGAGGGGGAAAATAAAAATAACAAATCATTGGTAGGAGAATTAAAAGAAGAAAATATTAGTCAAACAGTAAAAAAGAACATAGCGTTTGAAGCTTGTATATAATAATAAGTTACGGTGAGAAAGACTAGAAGTAAATATAAAATGTAGGATATGCTTAAGAAATAGAGGAAGATGAAGAAAAGTAAAGTCAGATATGGCCGAAAGCATGAAACATCCAGTGAAGACCGAACTCACAACTCAGTTCATGATTATTCTAGCAAAACTTGATATCCATTACACTTCGTCGAGGAGCCTAAATAAAGTTACGATATACTGAAGACAAATAGCCAGACACTTCATTTAGTAATAATCTGCAAATCAGAAGAGAAAACAATAAGATATAAAATTGTTTTATTAAAGTAAGATCCTCTTCATGTTAGTAAATCCTTGTTTGTACAGAAGGCAGTTTTCTGTAATACTCTATGAAGGAAAGATGCTTTTCTGACTTGTTAATAAAACACAGTCTTTTGCATTATGACATGCCGGACCTGTCCGACTTTTTACCTGTACAGGCGGCAAATATACAAATTCACCAATTAATGGGTTTTCAGTCAATGCGCTAAAATTTTCATATGCAAAAATTTGATTCGTGCAAACATAATACTCGATTAGTGCGGTAAAATATTTTTTCAGTTGAATCATAGCAATTAAAGTTGATTTTTTTAAAAATTGCTAATTAATTAAATTTTATAGAATTTGAAAATAGATAAATATTTTGTTTGTCAAGTAGTACGTTATCTAAGTTTTAGATAACGTACTAAAAAATGAACGATTTAATTAGACAATTTACATTTATTAAAAAATTTCAAAATATAAAATATAAAAGATTTATGCATTTATTATGGAAAGATTGTAAATAAAATTTTTAAGTTAAAATATTAGTAATGACTTATTTAGAAAATCTGAAGAGGTAATTTCTCAGTACTGCCAATTATATGAAGAACAGAAGAATACCATGCAGCAACTCTCTTGATATCAAATTAATAAACATTAATCCATAGCATTTTTATTGTATTTTCTTATAAATACACACCTATATTTTGATTGAAAAGTACGCAAATTAGAAATCCTGAATAGGACTAAATTTGAGGTACAATTTACATAATTTTTTATGAGATATATTTGATTAATGTGTTTTCGATTAATGCGTACTTTATAAATATACAAATTAACAGCACTAATCAATGGCTTCATGTACTATTGAGATATTCTCCATATATTTGGCCAACCCAACGCGATCTAATGCACGTCTATTTCAGTTAAACGTCGGTGGTTTGTTGAGGGAAATGAATAATGAGCTTATCATTACATCTTTTGACAAGCCAAGCCTTGTATTCACTCCAACATTTTTTTTAACTAACGCAGATAGAAACTTTTAGCACATACTGAATTGTGTGTAAGGCTTTCTCTGCTAATCTTGTCTGTAAAACTAAAAAATACCAGCATTTATTAACTAAAATAAAAAAACCTTCTCTGATAGACGAGAAACATATTGACTATTTTAACATCATTTAATACTCTCAGATTAAACTATGTTCAGATCGGACGCAATACAATTACAGTCAATTTATGACACAAAAAAACACAAACAAAAGAAGACAGTGCAACCAAGTAACAGATACGTTAGTAGCTGAACGATAAAAAGCTGGACGATACTTTTTTTAAGGTTGGATTAAAATTAACAAGGGACAATAAGGAGAGGAATAGAGATGTGAGCAGGAAGATTAAGATAAGAGAAAGATAAGGACGATTATAAAAGACGCTGGGACAACGTTGATGAGAAACGTCAATTCTCTAATATGGAACTTACAATTTGATTTCTTAGCAAGTAAATTTTCTTTTAGAATATCGGTCATTTTTTTTAGAACACTTTTCTCTCGGTGACAAAAACTGGTCTGGGGATTGGTGGGGGAATCCTGATTGCTTCTGAGCCGCGAAATGAAGCTTTGAAATCATTTTTCTTATATATGGTATCAAATATCCGGAATTAAGAGAAAATGGCAAAGAAATAAAATAAAAAGTTAATTTTTCTTTCCTTTTTCTTTATTATTTTTGACATTCGTCGTTCCATGTCTGAATCGCTCTTTATTCTCATCTGAGTTAACATTTTTTGCTTAAATTTTGTTTTTCTTTGTGTAAATTCTAGAATTTTCTTGCATATCTCCTTTATTTTTCATTTCAATTCGATATTCGGTGTCGCTGATATCTAGTCTTCTCTGTCTACTTTTCTAATTCTGGTTCATCTTTTTTTTTTTTTGTTAGGCATTTTTTCTATCTGCAGATTCTTGTTGGAAGGAGATACAGATAAATGCATCCTAACACAAAAACTTAAGCCGAGTTATCATTTCAGCTAAGGTTCCTTTCGATCACTTAAGAGTCATGAATCTACGTTTCCCTGCGATCTATAATGCATTTACCACCTCTTGAAGTAGCATTTGAAACATGGTTGCTTTAACATGGTTTTCCAACACGTGTGAATATGAGCTAAGAACGAAAATTGACCAAGTCATTGTCACGCAACCGTCAGTGACTACTTACCCTTTCCACTTAGTACAAAGTGGTAAGATTGAATATTCCCGGGGCACAGCAGATAAGAAATACTACGGTTTTATTCTAGCATGTCGGCCGATATTTACAAACCTCTTCACGGTGACAGGAGGTGGCAAGTGATCAATATTCATCATACCTCCGTCGTTAGTACAATAAAAGTGCTGCCACAGAGTTAGAATTCCCTTGAATAGGCAATCTCACATTACAATGAACTGCCTCTAAATCAGAAACACGCCAGAGAAAAGGAGACCAGATACCATCAGCTAGTAAAAACGGTCGGATTTTACAAAGACGGTCGGATTTTACAAATTGCACAGAGTTATACGATGTGACAAACGGTCTGTTCAATGCCGATGTGCACTATATAAAATTTTCCCGACCTCCATGAACATAGCCACACTAACGTCGGTATCCACCAAACTCTCTTTTTAGTTCAATGAGAATGCTACTGTTACAGTAATGGAATTCCCGAGATCAAGCACCCCTAATAACTTTTATATGAAGGGAGAACAGATACTAATCAAGTAGCACACTCGATAACAGGGAAAGGATAAAATAAATACTGGAATGGGAAATAAACGACTGACCAGTCAAGATAAAAAGGGGAGTCGGGCAGTGTGACAATGGTCGTAGGGACTAGGTCTGTTTTCCTTTATATGCTTCCCAAATAAAACCAACCATGTATCACATCCTACCAGCAAGCGTAGGTGAATAAATATTAGATAAAAATCTAGTCCCTACGACCATTGTCACACTGCCCGACTCCCCTTTTTATCTTGACTGGTCAGTCGTTTATTTCCCATTCCAGTATTTATTTTATCCTTTTCCCTCTCTGTTATCGAGTGTGCTACTTGATTTCGCCGTTTGGTAGAATAAAATCACCAATCTGGATTTTTGTGAGGTGGACGCGTGTTAATAACATTTGTTTACTTTAATTTGTGTAATTTGGGCATTTCATTCACTCCCTTTTTTATTTTCCTATAATTAAATTTTTAAATATTTTTGTACTATTGTATATAGGATCAAAATTTTATATCATGGTTTTTGTTCTTCTTTTTTGCTTTCCCCTTAAGTATTTGATATTATGGTATATAGAGCATTGGGAGGTGATGAATGAGTTCTTGTGAATGAACAAATTGTAATGAGTGATTGGGTAGTGAATCTGATTCGCTAGGTATAGGATAGAAAGCGAAGACTGACCTCAACTCCCACCGGCCTTGTGACACATTTGTTGTAATATTACAATAATAATTAATTCATTATCACACTGTATTTCACTAATTATTTCTTCCGTGAACTGCTCGACGGCAGTTGTTTTTAATGTGGGGGTGCCTGTGCGCGTATATATGGATCAAGGACGAAAATTACACAGTTCTCAGAACCATTGCCAGACAGATATCAACATTCCAATATTCTCTCATTATTGTAATGATGCAACTGTTACGGCAGGGTTAAAATTCCCAGGACCAGGTATCCTTCAAAAATTTACCGCGAGCTATCGGAAGACAGAAACAATGATTGGAAAGAAGAGCATATTCTACACTTCGTCAATTGACCTCGTGTTACTTCACGTTGGTAGGATATAATCCCAAAGTCAATTTAATGTAGAGGGACCCTAGCATATGCACCGGGGCCAGGAATCAAAATGAATCGGTCACCGCAACTGTCTTTTGCGCTGGTATGCTTATTGGTTTTAATTCCGACCACCACTCTCACATTTTTAGTGCATTAAAAAAGATGAATGAAAGAGATAAAACGTAATTGATCAATTCAAGGGAAGATACTACACTTTAATCCCATTTGAAAGACTAGGCAAGAAGAGAGTTGATTAGTGGAAACTTAAACTATTCGTCGATAGCAAATTCTTAGATATTAATATTAAAGTGCTGTTATCATTAAAACAAAACATGTCATGTGCCATTAAGATAATATTATTGATGTTTTATAAACAGAGCTTTCTTCAACATAACTATTGATTAACATTAATATTTTATGAGTATGTAACTGTTTATCTGTTTTTAAATTTGTGTTTCGAAATCCTAAACACTAAATGCGAGCACCAATGAATGATCTGAATTACGAAGATATTTTTTTCGTTGATGATATTTTAATAACTTAGTTTCGTGCAATCAAATAAATAGAATACGAGGAAGGTTGAAAGAAGATTTTGTTGCGCCAATAAGTTGTGGCGATACTTTCAAAATTAAAGTTCATAATTATTTTATTTCAAAATTATTTTGTTAGCTACGCTTGAAGGCATACAATTGTCACTCGAGAGGAAAACAAAAATCCATCTAATCTACCAAGATTTGACTTCCTTGTGCATTCAATATTTTATTTATTCTCCTCTTTCATATTTTGTTTCTTCTTTACATTATATATGAAATTAATTTCTCTTTATTCTTTAAAAAATGTTATACGTTATGACTTTTCCTGTTTTTCTTTATTAACATTTTGTTTTATTAATGTCTCCTTCTCTTTCATCACTTTTCTTTTTGTCTGTTCAAGTCATTTTTTCTTTTTTCTCTTCTTATATAAATTGATGATTTTATTCCATGCTTCTTTTAAACGTTATCATTTTTCTTTTATTCTTTTCTCTATTTATATGGATTTCACTTTTATCATTGTTATACTTTTTTATTTTGGCATCGTTGATTACTTTGCATAAATTTCCTTTCTCCTTTGTCTTCATGTATCATTCTTTTTCTCTGGCCATTTAATTTTCTTCCTTTCTGTCTCAACCTACACGTCTGATTTGCTCAATTTATTTATTTGACCTTCTCGTCTTCTCGATCTCTTCTATGAAATCTTTCTATTGCCTCTGATTGCATTGCACTCAACAATTATCTACATTTGTAAGTCTCCAGCCAAGCGGCCACTTATTTTCACGATCTTGCTGAATGTAAGTAAAGAAAAAGTTCGATTCTCAACCGAATGCCATTCAATGTGACCAAACAATTGCATTGGAAGATCAATCTACTCTATTCACATTGAAAATAAATAAACAGTAGTATTAACATAGCAGGCAAATTTAAGTCAATGTCAAGGTTCCTTATAGGAGAGTAAGGTTGGGCAAATAAAGGGTCAGCGATTTTTTTATTTATCAATGCTTTGCAGTTGAATGATAAAAAAAAATCCAAAAATTGATGACCTCGATCCTTTGTGCGCCATAATATGTAATTGTCATTCCTGGTATTTTTCAGAGCAGTCACACGCCTTACTCATTTTCAAGAAACATGTGATATACTGTTTCAGGTTACATGGCAACAGCAACAAAGAATACTAACTGGCATGAACTAATGCGGTGGCATGGTTTCGAGTTATCTTCTACACGTTTTTAAATGCAGAATATTCCTTTGACAAATTGGCTTCTGGCCAAAGCTACAGATTCCAGCTTTTACTACTGTTTACATAGTAAAGAGAATATATGAAATCTTGTTTTGTCAAGAGTATTAATGTAGAACTTAAATTCGGCTCGTCGATTTTATTTATACAGTGAAACAAATTTAGGCTAACATTATATCTATTACGCGTTTAACGTAGTTAATTTGAGTGACACCTTAGAAAAATTGTCATTCATGTCTGACTATTCATCAAATACACTACACCTGCGTATTTATGGTACACGGAGCTAATTTTTAATTGGAAACAGAGCTTGTAGCACTATATAAAATTATGGTTGACCACTCTTATGTCTGTCTACTTGGGTGGATAGTGTGTCCACGTTGAAGACGCTTGCTCAGGCATATTTGTGTTTGTTCGATACCTCCAGAGATCCCAGGGTCTCTACTGTAACTATGCTGAGCGAGCTTTAGTTACAGTTTCTAGAAGACACTATAGAAGGAAAAAACCGTTTGAATAAGGCCAGAACTCTCAAACCCTCTGTTCCGATGACATGTGTCTTTATTCTAGCATCATACCATCGACGGCTCAAAATAGTCCCGTCTACAGCTATAAACTACCAACTTAAACCTCACAGATGTCTTGTTACGCACAAATTGACCTTGGTATGCTACTAATCTTTCATTGTTGTTGTTTATAATCATTGCATCACCAAGCAAATTGATTAAAACCAGGAAGCGGCCAAGGTTTACTATGAGTAAAAAAACAACAGAAGCAACATAAAAGAAAAGGGTTCAAGGAGACAGAACCTTTACCATGACATTGACATTCTTGAAGATCGTATTTGATAGAGAAATAAGAATTTGGAAGAGAAATACAAAAGCGTGAAGACAGTACCGGGGAAAAATTATTGGCATAGAACTTATGGTTTAATCTAGCAACTTCAGTAGTAAAGTTAGGAGAGCTTACCACCAAACTTTACTACGCTTAAATTCGTAAAATCAACGTAGGCAAAGAGAAAAGTTCGTCTGAAGAATTATTTTTCATGTTAGAAATCATATATTGAAGCTTAAAAATAACACAATTTTTACCTAATCCGGACAAGGTGGGGGATTTTCGAAGAGTCTGTCTCAGCGAACAAATAGAAAATCATGTCATGATGTATTGGAGAAATTTGATTGTAAAAGCAAAAAGGAATAGGGACTTGAAATTACTTAAGATCCACACATTTTACATGCCAGAGATAAAATAAATTGAATAAATTCACTCACCTGAAATACAACAAACATAATAATATCAACAATAGCAAAAAATAGAAAGAGAAATATAATTTGGTACACACCCTCATTTAACCAAATGATAAGTCCTAAAATTAGTTGAAAAACACTTCCATAAAAATAAATCATTTAGCAAATTGTTTTAACAGAAATACACTGAAATTAAGCTGTAGTAATAAGCTTGAGAAGATCATCAAAAATAATGATAGAATTTTAAACAGATATAATAACATAAGCAATCAACAACATCTTAAAAAAATTAAAGATCGAAATAACAAAAACTGCAATTGCCGAAAACATATTCGGTGTCCATTTGCAAATAGATATCTAACTGACTCTATAGTCTACCTATGCTCTATTTACATCATAGAAAATCCAACAACAATAATAAAATATAAAGATTGTCTCAAGGATACTTTTAAAACCCGCCATTATTTTCACCCCTTAACTTTTAATAATAAAACTTGCAGCTATAACACATCACTTTCTACTTATTATTGGCAATTAAAAGAACAAAAACCGTACAGTAAAATAGAAATATTAAAAAAATAGAAATTTTAAAATCTTTTACATGCGCCTTGTTTTCTATGTTTACAAGAAAAATTACAAATTATCAAATTCCAAAAATTACACTTACTCTATAAACACAGCGAAGTAACTTCCATTTGTCCTCATCATCTAAAATATAGTCTAAAGTATAGTTAATTTTTCATAATATAATATAACTAGACATCTATAATCTATCCCGTAGCATATATTGAATGATTCTTTCATTTTCTGATAATTAATTTGTTACGGCTTAAGAGATAGATCACCCACTAAGTAAACTACATATGTTTGACGCGCAGTGTATTTACAAAAAAAAAAAACAAAAACAAAAAAAAAAAATAACTTTCCCGTCTTTGTCTCTTGTTCACTACTTGAAGTTGAATAAAAACTTTAAAAAAATCCTGTAACCATTTCATGATCGTAGGCGATAACTTTTCAGACATGCTAAATTGCAACATATGTATCAGTTAATTTATTTAATCACTGGCATGGAAAATATTTGGGTCGTAAATGATTTCAAGTCTCTATCCCCCTTTACTCTTACAATCAAATTTATCCTATACATCATTACATCGTTTTCTATTGGTTCACTGAGACAAACCCTCCGAAAACTTGTCTGGATTTGGTAAAAATTGTGTTGTTTTTAAGCTTCTATATACAATGATTCTATACATAATATTTCACTGCCTGACGATATTCTAATAAGATAGCGAATTACAACCGGTCTTGTGGTCCAGTAATCTATGTTTTTATTTTAAACTTATAATAAAAATGTCACCATATATATATATATATATATATATATATATATACCTGTTATATTACATACAGGATTGAAAATATTTATATATATATGTGTATATCTCTATGTATATTTATTGATATTCATACCAAGTCTTAAGAAATCAATTGAGTTCTTTGGGTGACTAGCGTGTGTATACACTGCTTATATACAACGCGTTAAAATTTCCCAACTCTAATTTCATGCGTCTATGGCTTAGTGGGTAGCGACTCCGACTGACACCAAATCGGCTGAGTTTCGATTCCGGCCAGAAGCAAGTGGATGAATCTACCACACTCATGAGCTGTGTGGATGACTAATATATATCATGTAACTTACCCATTGTGGTTCATTTGTAAAGAGTCCGTGTTTAACTGCTGATAAAACCCTGACAATATTTATAACTAGATTAGCACAATATCTTTTAAAGATTTTCATTTAAAACACTATAGAGACATTTTTTGTAAAATTAAGACTCTGGGGAAGAGGATGCAGGGTAGAAATATATCCACCCACCACCACAGAGATGCATAAATTACTTTGATTTCCATCAATGTTGGAATGTGTAAAACGGAGAGTTATAACTTAAATATAGCAGCAATAATGCATCTTGGTGTTATTTGTTTAACTGTAAATAACAATTATTATATTTAGCAAGAATCGAAATCATTACCGTAGTAAATTAGTCTGTGAAACACTAGATAAATATAAAGCTGAAAAACCTTTCCAACTATTTGATACATAGTATAATCTAAACTTATAACATAAATATAACAGCTTACTAATGCCATGAAATGAAGTTATTCATATTAAATATTTTGTAATCAATAAACAACGGAAGAATTATCACATGGATACAAAGCAAAGATATATTTGTATAAAATTTTGTTCCTAATAAGCAGTACACCATTGCGATGTGAGAGTTCTATAAAGGGGGATAATTATGTGAAATATATAACAAGTTTTCTTTTTATTTATTTATTTATTTATTTATTTATTTATTTATTCTGTTATGCGAAGCTACCCTGGCCAAGGTATCAGCAGCCACTTGTTACCCTCCCCGTTATGGTCTGCTCTTCAAATTCAAATTTACCAAGCAGCTTAACTTGATGCTAATCTTTGGGAAAAGCAAGAGTAGATGACAGTGAAACATTCTCAATTCAAATTTTCTGTGTTAAACTGTGCGGTATGTACGAATTGTTTCTTAAATCTGTATTTTTTCTTTCTTTTTTCTCACTTTTTGGCATTCATGCTTCATTTGGACTTAGTTAACTCTCCACACTTAGAAGTTTGTTTCTTTTCTTTTTTTTAAATAGGAGTAGATAGATCACACTATCGCCCGGTCCATACTCCTCCCACGTTTATTGAACTGGAGTAGAGGCTTGCCCCTTGTTTCCTATTTAGGATGTGGTTTCCGGCTTTCTCTTTTCTCTCTTCAGAGCTTGGTATTGGTGCTTCCGTGAGTTTCCTGCGATCTGGCCGGTTGGTGGCAACGGCTCATCACTGTGAGGGTACCGGGTTGGCAGTTTTCTGGTTGCTGCTTCCGGCTGGTAGTTAGGAGCCCTGCCCCCTTGCGTAGAGTCAAGAGCGGCTGCTCTGATCAACAGTTGTATAATATCGGAGTTCTTGTAGTGCCATGTCGCGCATGGATAGGTGTCCCTGCAAGCGCCTTCGGTGGGCAACCCCGAGGCCTCACCTTGTTGCAGCCCTAGCCAGTTTCCCTCCTGGCACAGATCGTGGATATTGACCGCCTGTATCCTCTACCATAGGTCCCCTACTATAAACCAATTTATGACTAAACAAATCAGAACGACCCTAAACCAGTTAAATTCAAACCATCTAAACCCATTAACCTTTCTTTCATTAATATCCGGGGCATTCGTACTAACTTTCCTAGTGTAGAAGCGTTCCTGCATGAAAAGTCCCCTGACATCCTTGCGCTCTGCGAAACTAACCTCAACTCAGCTATTCCCCTCTGATCTCTCCATCCCTGGTTATCTTCCCCTTTTAAGGAACGATTCCACTGTCCACATGCATGGGCTGGGTGTCTACGTCAGCGAACACCTCCCCATAGCTACGGTGATTTCACTCGAATCTACTGACCACCAATACATATGTCTCCGCCTGTCTATCCTCAGTTCGGGTAGTTACCTATTCTTTCTTTATCATTCTCCCTCCTCTCCTGACTGCTCCCTACTAGATAGCATTGCTGATGACATAGATAAGGCTATTTCCTATCACCCATTCGCCCACATATTTGTATTTGAAGACCTCAGTGCCCATCACTCTGAGTGGCTTGAAAACGCCGTTACTGATCCAGCGGGTATTCACGCCATGAACTTCGCTATTTCCGAATCCCTTACGCAAGTGGTGGACTTCCCCACTCGCTTCCCAAGCACTCCCTCGGGTAATTCCTCACTACTAGATATATGTTTCACCTCTGCGCCTGACGCCTGTCAAGTCTCGCAGCTTTGCCCTCTCGGTAACTCCGACCACGCTGTAGTCTCTCTCAGTTTTACTTTCCAATCTCACTCCCCCCCAACCGGAGCCCCCTACCTATAGGACCTCCTACCTCTAACAAAAAGCTGACTGGGATGCCTTTCGCGATTTTCTCTGCGACGTCCCTTGGGGAAATGTGTTCGACCTATCAGTTGATGACTGTGCCTCTGAGGTCTCGTCATGGGTGAAAGCTGGCAATGATGCCTTCATACCCACCAGGCAGTATTGCCTAAAATCTCATTCCTCTTCGTGGTTCTCTCCGGCCTGCTCAGCCGCCATTGCCCACAGGAACCATTACTTCCGTCTATTCCGGAGACAGTCATCTGATCACAATAGGCGCCTGTTCATATCTGCTCGCAATGAGTGCAAGAGAACCCTAAATGACGCTAAACGGTTGTTTGCTGAGAGAATGAGACAGCGCATAGCTGACCGCAAGTTTGGCTCCAAGGACTATTGTAGGATTTGCAAACGAGTGCTCAACAATAGGAAATCCTCTTTACCTTCTTTAATCCATGAGTTTGAGGTTCTCATCCAAATCCACATTTGACTCGTCCGGAGTACACCCACCCGACTTCCCTATTAGAACTGAGGCCAAACTGCACGACGTATATATTACCCCGACAGTAATATCCCGAGTAATTTCAAAACTCGACCCCCATAAGGCGTGTGGAGACAATGGAATCCCGGTGATAGTCCTTAAGAGGTGTGCTCCTGAACTTTCCCCTGTCCTCTCGAAACTATTTAACTACCGCCTTTCTGCTTCCTGCTTTCCCGCATGCTGGAAGTTATCTTCAGTCGTTCCTGTATTTAAGAATTGTGGTGAACCCTCGGACCCATCCAACTATCGCCCTATCAGACTTCTACCGATATTCGGGAAAGTATTCGAGGCCATAATCAATGCTGAAATAGTTCATCATCTCACTGCCCACAAACTCTTCTCTGATAGGCAATATGGATTCCGCTTTGCCAGGTCCACGGCCGACCTAACAACCGTAACGGAGTACATGCTACAGGCCCTTGATGAGTCTGATGAGGCTCGCGCGGTTGCTCTGGACATCTCCAAGGCTTTTGTCAGGGTTTGGCACTCTAGCCTCCTATGCAAACTACGGGGTTACGGTATTACCGGTCGCCTGCTTGACCTAATCCAATCTTTCTTAAATAACCGCAAAATGAAGGTCGTTTTGAATGGGCGTGCCCCTTCGTCCTACAACACGAATGCTGGTGTCCCACAGGGCTCTATCCTGGACCCGACGCTCTTCCTTATTTTCGTCAATGACCTCCCTGATTAGATCTAGTCCCAAGTAGGCATCTACGCAGATGACACTACAATATACTCCCGCACCAGTAAGAAACCTGTCGTGGCAGACAGACATAATCTCGCTGCTGACCTTGAACGGGATCTAGACTCTGTGGTGAACTGGGGAAAAAAGTGGCTTGTCAACTCATCCAAGACCAAGCTGTTGTCTGTCAACCATTACAGGCAATCTCTCCTGCCTCCCATAAACATGGACCAAGCGATTCTCCCGGAGAGCAATACACTACTCCTCCTCGGACTTACCATGTCCTCAGACCTCAAATAGAACCACTATATTGAAACCATAGCAAAATCTACTGCTAAGAAGGTTGGGTCACTATGTCGACCCAGGATGTTTTTTTCCGTCTGAATCCATCCTGCATATATACAAGTCAACCATCCGTCCCTGCATGGAGTACTGCTGCCATTTATGGTCAGGCGCCCCTGCCATTCTCCTCAGTGTTCTTGACAAGCTCCAAAGGAGAGTCTGTAATGTGATAGGTACTGATCCGGCGGCTCGACTGCAGCCACTTTCCCACCGTCGAAATGTGGCCTCCCTTTGTTTGTTTTATAAATATTTTCATGGCTTCTGCTCGGAAGAACTTATGTCACTGATGCCTCCTCAACAGGTGTTTACTCGTGCAACCAGACGGGCAACTGGGTCCCACCCATTCACAGTCAGGTTAGCCAAATGCAGACGACAATTCTACTCCTGCAGCTTCCTCTCTCACACTTCCCGCCTGTGGATCTCGCTTCCGTATTCTTGCTTTCCTGACGGCTACAACCTTCAGAAATTTAAATGCAAAGTCAATAGTCATCTACTAACCATTGGACTCTAGCTCTCTCACCACCCCCGTATAACCTTCTCTTTCTCTCCACCTATGCATCTGTCATTGCACCTGCTTTCTCAGCTTTCTATTGCTCCTTTCTAACTAGTTTGTACTCCTCACTCTTTTTTAATTAATCTTTTTACACTTATGTAGCCCCCTGCACATCAGTGGCATTTCCGCCTTGCTCGGGGTGAAATGATTAAAAAAAAACAATTGCTGACTCATATTGAGCTAATATTTATGTTGATTTGCTGACACGATGCCACAATAACTTAGTGGGCTACAGGGAGTGAAAATGAAAGAGAATGAGAAGACTTTAGTAGGGATGATTGAGGAAAGGACAACAAAGAACAGTGTTCAAATAGACAGAAGATAACTAGTGACGTTGCTTAGATTTTTTAAGATTCTAGTTATCAGAGAAGGAAGAAATCAGAATGAAGTTGGAAGTGCTAGAAAAGAAATGGACAGACCTATTTGCCAGTCAAGTAGAAGATTTATATTTATGTAGTCGGTAGTGGAAGCATGAGGGATACACGCTCATTAGAACAATCGTCATGAAAATGTGTTTTAAAATACAGTGTGAATCCACGTCATATCGTGATACCTGGCCACAATCGATAAAATTACAAACCCTTCTTTGATTTTATCAAGAATCGCGAGATGTATTGTAGGAGAACTCTACCAGATATGGCAACAGTATTCAATATAGAAAAAATGACAGATTTATAGATGGGTAAGATGCATTCTGACGAATTCTCTGTTTTTACTTTTCAAAGAAGTTATATTCCTCTGGGCTTACACTTGATAAACGCTGCGTTATGTTGCGCTGGATTCTAGTCCTCTCTCAGCAATTCTTCCGATGGGAAATTTAACTTTGCATCAAAACTAAATGAAAGGACTACACATTTATTTGGGTTTATATATTTACTCATTATTTCAGTGTAAGAATCAAATGATAGTAGGACTGAGGAAGCGTGAATTGGAGATAGAGAGGACGGAAAATCGGTTGGCCAAGTACTTGCCATCACATGTGTGTCTGTCCCTTTTTGCAGTATATTACAATCTTCCAGGCAATCTGACAGAGTCGATGCGTCTTTACTCTTATTTACTGATAACATGTTTATTCTTTCCCGCACATTTTCGGTTTGTTATAAAGCATTGAACAAAGCAATCACACTCAGGATTCCACGCCA
>JBBBDQ010001669.1:2937500-3105000 GCA_037127315.1 Ascarosepion bandense
TAGTAGTGAAAGAATTCGTGGTTATCATATGTGCGCCAAAAATAGGTAGGGTGTTTTCTCTATCTCTCTCTGCACACACACACACACACACACACACACACACACACACACACACACACACACACATATATATATAGTAAAGTTTTGTAATTTGCTTGAAGCATTGCGTAAAATAGTTGTATGTGTTATGTCTTGAAGGCTGTCACTATGCGTTGTATGAAATAAAGGAAGGTCGGGAGGTGTTTGTATGACCTGTTTATTATGATTGATATTTCGAGACTATAATCTCATCATCAGAATGGCAGAAAAATTCTCAGAATCGCAGACACCTCAACTCCAACCACAGAACGAACAATAACACCACATGTACACTAACCAACTACCCTATTGCAGGCACCGGTATATGCCACCAGGTATATGTCGTATACCGCATACAATGCACCAAATGCGACGCATTCAATTTCAGCAGCACTACAAGACATCTACACATTAGGATAAAAGAACATTTACACACGCAAGCGTCGTCATTCCAAAAATATTTAAAAAATGCAAAAATAAGGACAAAACCATAACCGTTAATATCTTGACTAAGGAACGCAACATAGGTAACCTACGCATTAAAGAGTCCATAATAATATCTAAATTCCAACCGCCAATTAATAGTCGCCATGAATTAATCCTAGATCACATAACAGTATAGACAACACCAAGACGCACACAACATGCACTTAACACAACAGCAAAGGTCGCACACAGGCAATCAGTAACAATAACCACACACACACTTCTTACTCCCTGATAACAAACCGCTAACCAGGCTAAAGCACACACACACACACACACACACACACACACACACACACACACACACACACACACACACACACAGATAAATAAAATAAGGTAGATTGAATTACAATACTACACATAGCCTATACACACAGAAAAATAGTTACAATAACCACGCTAACATATTTTCTCCCCACCCCCCGGGCTGTAGTAGCAGAGGTGCTCATAACAAACCACGTACCAGGACAGAACACACGCACACACACACAGATATATATACAAAATACAGTAGATTCAATTACAGCACACACAACGAGCAAACACCACCAGATAAATCAGATAGATAAGACAACAGCAATGAAACTGATATTTTTTGACTCGGTCAAAGTCACATCAACTCCCAGATTCTACGAACTGATCTCATCAGACCAATAAAACCCCAACTTGAATACACACACACACACACACACACACACACACACACACACCATTAGTCCAGAAAACCCAACTAGAACACACACAGATACACACTCGCACACACACACACACACACACACACACACACACACACACACACACACACATACACGCACATACGTACAGCAGCAGTGGATAAAGCCACCCTTTCAAAGATGGGCAGCTAAAAGCACGGTCATTCTGAGGATTTCTCTGCCATTCTGATGATGAGATTATAGTCTCGAAATATCAATAATAATAAACAGATCATACAAACACCTCCCGACCTTCCTTTATTTTATACAACGCATTGTGACAACCTTCAAGACATAACACATACAAATATATATATATATATATATATATGAGAAAGATAGGGAAAGATATTTGAAAACGCAGCAAAGCATTCTTGAAGGATTATTTTCAACCAATTCTTTGTCAGAAGAGTATATTGGCAAATCTTAAATTGACATAAAAAATTCACGCTGCAAAAAAATAAAAATATAAAAAGAATTTATATATATATAATTTCGATAGACGTGGCTACTGGCGTTTGTTTACATTGTGCATACAAAACGCTATAATCA
Source organism: Ascarosepion bandense (assembly GCA_037127315.1). NCBI lineage: Eukaryota > Metazoa > Mollusca > Cephalopoda > Sepiida > Sepiidae > Ascarosepion > Ascarosepion bandense. Next base: position 2,939,333 of record JBBBDQ010001669.1, read on the forward strand.
CACTTACTCCTCCGTGCACCGATAGCTTAGGGGTAGAATCTCAGACTAACATCAAATAGAGTTTCAATCATGTGCACTGATGAGTGTACAGGTACAGAACTGTATGCGGATATATATATATATATATATATATATATATATATATATATATATATATATTCTTCACTTGTAAACATGTTATTAGGTGACCTAGTCTTCTACCATGTGGTGTCTTCACGCGATTTGCAATAACTGATTTTAACGTTTACCGTTTTTATTTTTTAAGAGTAACGGTGATTTTTTGAACGCTCACGGAGCGGAGAATTTTTAAATGTGCAAATTTTTAAAATTACAAGAAATTATGACGTTTTCATCTTTTATTTTAGTATGGTTACACTTAGTCATAAATAATTTTTGTTTGGGAATAGCATAATCGCTGATTATTCTTCTTGTCACAGTCTACATATTTTGCCACCATTGTAATGGCTTGGCTGCTTTCTCTATACTCCAAGTTATGTCTGGGTCTTTTCCATATTTTAATTTCAGTTTCCACACGTGGGTAGCCAATTTTGTACAAATTTTAAGGTTTCTATTTTAAATGTAGACTTGTGTCTTTGGTTGATCCCAAATATATTTTGTTTTAACCATTTAAGTCATGTACTTTTGCTTTGTAAATGGCTTCTGTTGCATTACAAAGTCTTTGAAGTGGGCATTTATTTTTCTCATTGCAGTTACATTCTTTATTAGTGATCATGTTTTGTACAATGTTATTTAAATTTCTGACGTTTTGTTTCTTAATGAATTTTCTTAATGACCAGTACAGCTATAACTTAGCTTGATTGTATTCCTATTGCAAATGTTGTTTAGTTCTGAGCTTCTTAAAAAGAATTTAGCTATCAGTTGAAAAATATTTGCCTTATTTTGGTTTTTACCTCTAAGTTAAATAGTGGGTTGACCAGATATTTTGTTTTTTATCATTGTTATTTGTTTGTCTGTTTGGTTGAGAATTGTAATGTGTAATGTTCTTATGGCTATATTTTTAGTGCATCTTCATTGTTTTTCCTTTCATCAAATAAGTTTGTTTTAATGTATGGAGAGACATTGCCACTTTGTAAATATAATTCCACATCTAAATATTGGACGACGTTTCAATCAAAGATATATATATATATATATATATATATATATATATATAGTCATCTGCAGACAGATCTGTTTTGCTGTATCACAGCTCATCGGTACGGTTAGACTCTGATTGCTTTTAACCCAGGATTGAAACCCGATCGAATAGGCGTCAGTCGGTGATTCTACTTTTGAGCTATTGGCGATCGGTATTTGACTGATGTTTGACTATATTCGTTGGCGTGTTAAATGCTATTTTGTTTAAGATGGTTTTAGTTTTAATCGCTTGTAGAATTTGTAAGATTATTTTCATAATTATTTCATTACATAATTTTGGTATTGGCTGGTTAGTATTTTTCGTAATTTAACAGCAGTAAGTTGGTTACTTTTGTTGGTGTATGTTGATGTTTGTTGTCATAGGCTCGACAATGGAACTTAATCCAAAACACAAGATTACCAAATTAAATATTTCTATGATATTTAATGACACTTGTCTAAATAACACACACACACACACACACACACACACACACACACACACACACACACACACACACACACACATATATATATATATATATATATATATCAGCATGTGGTGTAGATATAGAAGAATCCAAAAGAGTATCCTGTACATACAGTGGTAGGATAACTCTTTAAGAGAGCTCTAAATATATATGTGTATAAATACATATAGAGCTTTTTAAGAAAAAATTGATGCAGACACGTTATTTCATGATAAATCGGAAGTATGGACCTATTTCAGGCTAACCATCATCAGCTTCCGTCTCCATTGTACAAAAGATTTTACACGAATGAAATTCACAAAGACCTAAACAAAAACGAATAGAAATAAAGGTCGCTTCTTAAAAGAGAAAATTTAAGAAAGAATACATCATTACATCAGTTCAGCGAATACACACACATATTCATACATAAGCTTATATATACGCAGTATACATAATCAAAGAGTATGCGTAAGAGCGGATGTCAACTAAAATCTAAAGATACATTCAGCATGTCTTTTAGACTGCTGACCCGTAGATTTGAAACGTAAAGAAAATGGATTAGGTGAGAGAGAGAGTGTGAGAGAGAGAGCGTTGAAAAGAAAGGGTAAGTATCTTAAAGCTTAAATGAAAAGGGAAGAAGAAGAAAGAAGAGAGGAATAAATTTAAAATAGAAAGAAAAGATGATAGGAGAAAATGAAAATAATCATAAAAATAAAAATAAATATTATGTATTAACAGTGAAAAGATAAGAAATTGGAGTCTAAAATAATTTAAAAAATATATTTAAGTGATAATAGTTAATCAATCTTTTGCGATCACAAAATCATCACACCACTATATAATCAAAATTATACTAATTATACAACCAATAAAACAAATATAATACACTATATAATTAAAAAAAAATTAAAATTAATTTAAAAGTAAGCCTGATTATTCTATTTAAATTTAGTTATTTAAACTTAATTATTTAGTTTAAAAATAAATTTACATATTACTAGAGAAAGGATACGAAATTGGAATTTTAAAAAACCTAAGAAAATCAAACAATTAGTCAATCAATCATATCACAATTACCACCACACCACTATATAATCAAAATTACACTAATTATTCGGTTAACAGTACATTAATAATAATACAATATAACTTAATAATACAATAGTGTAAGTAAATTTTCCGGTCAACGGTACAGTTATAATACAGTATCAATTTAGTAATGTAAAAAAAACATATATATGTACATATACAACTCACACACACACACACGTAAATGCGTGCACACATACCCGCACACGCATATATATGTATACACATATATGTACCCTCACACAGATACATATATACATATACACATATACGAACACACACATATATAGACACTCAAACACCAGCAAAAACAAATATGTAAGCAATACTATAGACATAAAAACCCGTATATAAAATTTTTTTTTAAAAAAGCCTCGACATATATAACAATGGTGTAAAAATAAACAATATATATTCCGTAAGATAGTGTGATGTGTGTAAAGTCTTCAAAGGAATGAATCAAAGGGTAAATCATATATATATATATATATATATATATATATATATATATATATATGTGTGTGTGTGTGTGTGTGTGTGTGTGTGTGTGTGTGTGTGTGTGTATATATATATGTACGATAAATAATAAATCGGAAATGTTTATAAATCTAACATGTTGCACTTTTATTAAACTTCATTTAAAAATGAAATGTGGAGAAAAAGAAGTCATCTTTCACACACACATACATTTCATAAAACTTTTCTTGTTTCATTCTTATTAATCTATTAATAAATATGTGAAGTCTAGCAATGATTGGGGATTTCGTGATGCAATCTGTAGGTATGTGTAAATACCAGAACCAATCAAATGCTAACGATATAGGGTTAAGACAATCCAATTATTCTTTTCGGCATCGTTGGCTGGATATAATAAAACGTAAGGAAAAACTAAAAACCTTATTAAGCATGACATATCTTCATTCCGTCAGACCACGAAAATATATTGAAAGGCTACGTATATATTAAACGCTGCAACAGACTTTGAATTGAAATTATTCAGACAACATGATTAATATTGATAAGGATATTAAGCTTGATTACTAAGGACGTTTCAGATTACTTGATCGTCGGCAAATGTCAGTAATTATTACTGGTCCGGAAATTCGTTAAAAATAATGGAACGCAATAAGTTGAATAGAAAGTAAATAGATTAGCAAACATAAAAAGAGACGAGGAATTCTCAGAGAGAAAAATATTGCTAGATAAGATGAAGAAAATTTAAAGAGAAATGAGAGAAAGGGAAATATACACAATGAGAAAAAACAAACTTTAAATAGATCCTGAGTAATAATAATTACTACCTTTTTGAAATTACAATTTTTTTCTTTTTTAGTAATTACTAAGTTTAATTTTGCCAGAAAATGGAGCAGATGTTTGTACACACACAGAAGACTGAATTTGCTAACATTAAATTATATCCGGTCTGTCGCAATATTCATAATTTAATTTTTATTTTGCTAATTTTAACCTATTATAAGGTTCGTGAACTACGCAAGGCAGAGGTTAATATTCAAAATAATGAGTAGGTGTGTGGAATAAAGGAAAACAAAGTTCGTTGGAAATGAAGATTATGTAAATAAGAAGAAAAGATAATGACTATCCAATAAATTGAATATGTTAGGATTGTATTGTTTAGGGAAACATCCACACGAAATGTATTTCCTTAAAACGGTAGATATTGGGGGAAAGCATATCTGCGTAGTGTTTTCGTTTTAAGTTTTATAAATGAAGGAAACGAGGATGATTTAGCTCCGTGTTAGTAGCCTGACATATTTTTACTTTTAAAGAGATGAACTAGTAGAACTAATGAATAAATCTCATCTGAAACAGCGACTGGTTAGCGCAGCTGGTTAGCAATGTTATATATGTGCTAAAAAAGATTTTGATTATCTTAACAAACATGCAGAAAGAAACTAGAGAGAATGCGAGTAGAAAAAACAACACGTTGACTTGCTGACTTCTGATTTTGACTTTCCTTATCATGGATATGCATTGTGAAGCAATCCATATGGGCTCGGAACGAGAAATAGACAAACCGTTCGAATTCTCGCCGAATTCGTTGCATTCCCTAACGCGCAAATACCTTTTGGAAAGCTATCAATCCATCTCTTCTACCTCTAGCTATGGGTTGAATATCAGGACAGATTGGGTTCTATAGCCTTAGTTGGCAACAAATCTACCGCAGAAAATAATGGCATTCTACTACGGAAAAATATTTTGCCGAAGTTGTCATGTCTATTTGAAGACATGATCGCCCAAGCGTGAATCACGTAAAGAACTTAACTGACTGAATCTAGGTTCTATTCCTTATAAGCTGGTGATAAATGCAGAAATTATAAAAATTATATTTGCCTGAGAGAGTTGCATGCACACCAATGTTTCAGATTTAGATGCCATAAAACAAAGTAATATTGACGTATTGCAAAAATATTAGTCTGCATGTTGATAAAATCACGAACACAAAATAAAATGGTGCACGACTAAATTTCTTGGTGCTCTGACAAAGCAATGCAAAATATGATGATTTCATTTTTATTGTAAGCGACACAAGTGAAATCAATCTCAATTTAATTCTTGACCAAGACTTTCTGCGCACCCAAGAAAAATCAGAAGCATGAAAATCCTCGTAAAAACAAAAACAAATACATTCCTGTGACATTTGCACATTATAGGTTTTATAGAAAAAAGATTCCTGTTTAAAGTTACTTTCATTACGAACATTTGATACACAGCAGAAACTTATTATTCAAATACATTTTCATGTTTATTTGTTTTAGTAGTCGATTATATTTCACCTTTTAATAACCTTTGGCTCACTGGCTTCTCAAACGATTATCACAGTTGTAAGCTCAAGTTTCATTGTCTGACAATAATTTTAAAATCTTTGAAATCATCATAAAGTGAAAGTTGCAGTTATTTGCATTTGATTATTACTTTCTGCGGATGACGGAAAAAGTGAACGCAAATTTGAAAGTTCACAGGAATAGCGAAAGGTACCTTCCAAAAGTTAAAGTATTGAGAAAGAAGAACAGTTTGTTAGATATAAAAATCGTTCTGAAATTACGTGTATTATCAATCATTCTATATGGCAGTGAATAATGGATAATTTCCTCACAGTTGAAGAAGAGCCTTCATAGGGTTGGCAGAAGTATAATAAGAATACCAAATACGAATAAGTTGTAGGAAAAATGGAAATAAAAAGATCATTTATCCATAATATCCGAAAATATCAGTTGAAATTCATGGGACACATGATAAAGAAAATTTGACACGCTCTGGAGGCAAGTGGAGTAGAGGTAAACAGCGTATTACCTACTTAACGATCCTGTAGAAATTGAAGTTACAACAGGGTTTATGATGGTTGCCTAGAGCTAAGAAGGATAAGACGCTATGGAGAGTCATTATCACTCTCCTGAAAGGAAAGTAAAATAAAAAGAAGATATGAAAGAGCATATGCAGTAATTTTCATTGGGATTTCAAAGGCCATTACTACAACAATATCTCTAAAATTATATTCTTGTGTATTATGTTCTTAATCATGTTCTTACGTACTATGTAAGTTGAAGAATTAATTTTTAATTAGGGCGCCACTAATCGCTAAAACTTTAAAGACTTCAACTCTAATTTATAAAAAAAAAACCTATTAAATTAGTGCATGTTCTTCTGTCATGAGCAGAGTAAAGCATCGAGTAAACTTCTCTGCAACTGGGAGAGCGGTTCCCTTGTTTTGTACGGTTTATCAACACTTTCATGGTTATTTAAAGCCGAAATATTTTGGATTATAAAAACAATATGCTTTTACGAGTGAATTTTGTAATAATGCGTTGTGGTAGAGTGGTATTAGCTTGTTAGAAGAAATCAGAGAGATAAGTTCAAATTCCGATTGAATTCGTCTCATTAACTTACGCTCATTTTGGAAATTTTTTATAATGATTTCAGCCCAAGGAAGGCAGAACTGCCACTGGCGCACAGGAGTTTGCATAAGAGGCTAGTGATGAGAAACCGGAACAATTTACGGGGTGTTAGAGAATTAGTAAGAAAAGGATGAGAATGCAGGTGTGTAGAGGGCTGCATGAGAGTGGAGTGGAAAAGGAGAATCACATGATACAAGAGTTTTTAGGGAAAGGATGTGAGTGAAGATGATGGCAATTGACTTTGCATTTAAATTCTTGGGGATTGAAGCTGTTGGAGAAGTAAGTATACGGAAGCTAATTTTACGGGCAGAAAGTGCGAGGAAAGAAGATGGGGGAGTAGAAGTTGTTACATTTGATTGGTTACACTGTAAAAGGGTAGATATCACTTCGTCTCTTCTTTCTCCAGCTATGGATTAAATAGCATAACAGATTAGATTCTGTAGCCTTGGTTGGCAACCATTCTACCGCAGAAAGTAATGGCAACCTACTGCGGGTAAATCTTCTGCCCAGTCAGTCATGTCTCTTTCGAGACATTATAACCCAAGCGTGTACTAGGTATGACACTTAAACGTCTGATTGCGTTAATAAGTTCTTTTTTAGAATAACAATGATTTTCTAGATACAAGTCTTACTATTTAATCCATACATACTTTTCACGAGGGTATTTGCACCTAAATGAATGCAAAGAGCCTACTTTTAATTCAAACTCGGCCCTTCGGTTTCTTATTCCGACGTGTTATTCATTACACCTTACTTAAACTTTGAAATAGGAAGATTATGGTACGCCAGTACTCCAATTTGTTTAACCAGTAGTGCATTAAAAAAGTATTTGGAATCCTGACTTTTAATTTAGCGCGCTTATGAAACTCTGTCTGTCTACGGAAATGCTGCAACCAAGAAGGTGTCTTGTTTATAGCTTTATTTTTCATCTGAAACGTCATTAATGCCATTAGCAAGAGGAAAAGTTCTCGTATCTAGCCCTTCCCAAAACTGAACCAAATTAGCAAACGTGTGATTTGTTTTTGAAGGGCTTCTTGGCAGCGCCGTGAACATTTAAGCATCAATCGTATTTATTCGGTTTGTGTTGGCATAGAAATAGAGGAAAAGGTCGGTAGGAAATCTTTGTTATGTTAATCTTTCGAGTGGAATTGTCTATCTCATACTAACCTTTGGAATTCACTAAAGAATATACAGGTATATTGCCCATAAGGCAGGACAAAGGTATATGCTCATGTTAGTTGAGTACTAGGCCAAATTTGGAGAAACAGGAATAAGGAGATTGTATTTGTCAAACTTCCAATTAGGATTTCTCTCTTTATACTAAGAATTGAATCTTATGACCTTTGATTTGGACTCTAAAACTAACCTGTAGTACAAGCTGCAATTACGAAACAACCACACAGATTTTTTTCTCTCTCTCATAATCTGCATCAGTTTTTTGTACTTTAATTCTGTATTCTTCTAAAAGACGTAATTACCTTTATTTTTTTTAATAAAACAAATAGTGATTCGAGAATGTTAAGCACTCGTATTAGCTGAAACGTTTTGTTCTCTTTAAGAAATCGATCCCTGAAGCAGATTTCTATGGTTAAAAAATAATAGTCTTTTCTTTAATTTGGGTAAAAAAATCTACATAATTCTCAATTAAGGATTATTGATTTGGAAGAGCAAAATATATGATTCTTACGAAAGTCGATGCAAGTAATGTGTTTTAAATGATTTCGTCGAGAGACGACAATCTGTTTTTGTTATATAATCCAGGCAATAGTTGTTCTTTGTAAATAATCAATTACTTAAGCGTCTGCTCGTGATGTTACGATTAGTTATCACGACTCAACAATAGTTATTAAATTTGAGACTCGGCGGGTGTTCAACAAAACCTAATTACATTTACTAAATACATATAAAAACCGTGAACCTCACTTTAAAACAATGGTTTGCAAAATAAGCTTCTAGATGATCATTGTTAGTTAAATCTTCACTGAATCCTCTATACATTTGTGTCTGTAAAAAGAGTACATAATCTGATTGTTTCATCTTGGAGTAATAAAACAAATGTTTTGCAAATCATTACATGCTGCAATGGAATTAATTTTCTACATGTTCCATATAATTGCAATCTATATTGTGTTAAGTTATCAGTAATAGGTTTTATGTGAAGCAGGTTTATTTCACAATTTGGCATGTAAAATTTGTATTAAAAACACTCCCTAAAAACAAGCCCAATGTCCGTAAATATATTCTTTTATTGGTTCATTATATTGTAAGAAGCGACAGCTATGCTTGCGAAATGTTCTTGTGTCAGTTATAATCGAGACCACCAGATTTAAAAGAATCAGAAGTTCGAACAAATGATAAAAGCGCCCTCGTTTGCATTAATAGTTGTAAACTTATTTAACGATAAGAGCGACATCAATTTTCTTGTTTTGAAGCAACGCATATGTTGGAAAGTCCTGCATAAAGTTTTTCATTTAAATGTGGATTTTAAGAGTTCAGTTTATGTAAAGTCGGATGAAATTCTTTTTTTCGTGAAGAAAAAGCAAAATAATGTCACTGATACTTATGATGTCGTTGTTCCTCTTTCTTTTGTGAAGACAAACAAATCTGTTTTCGTTATGTCTTTTTGTTGCCAACAAGGCAATAAGGAAAGTGTAGAATCAGTTACTGCGGTGCGAAAAAGAAAGTGAGTGGGCGTAAAAAGTATATGGCGCCTAGAAGATACGTTCATTCAGTTGAAGACTTGTGACTCTCTGTAATGTTCTTTCTTACTTTGTTGTCAGTACATGAAGAAGAAATAGAATCGATGAATGCAGCGTGAAATAGAAGATGAGATATTAAAAAAATGCAAGTCGCCTGGACTTGATATCCGGTCAGACGACCGGTGGCTCTCTACTGAGAAAAGGAAAGATCACGCGTTTTTATACGTTTATGAGGAATAGAAATGGATCAAATTTTAAGATGTTTTCCTTGCTCGCGCTTGGCAAATAAATGAGAGGTTGTATATATTTTGTTTTCTCCGGCGTTAACAGATGTTAAAATTTCGTGAGAAGACTGTCTTTTTGAAACGTGCTTTTCTATTGGTGAATGTATGAATGTATAAGCATTTTTTATTGTATAAGCATTTTTTCATTGGTTCATGAAGAAGTATAAATGTGTGTGCTCGAATTTTCCGTAAAGTCAAATTTTACGAAAACCGACAATATATTTACAGAAAAGATGTCCAACAGAATAATGGTCGTTGAATTTCGCTTATGTAATGTTAGCCTAAATCTGTGGCACAAACAAATGGAGCTCGTCTGAAAAATTGCCATAGAAGTAGCGACAGGATAGCGACAGACATCCAACGCTGTCTCTGTGGGAATGACATTGCAGCGTCGAAAATATGTCACCCTCGTACAATTTTGAATTTTATCAAGCTTGGAAAGTGAGGATTGCATAGTTTCAGCAACGATATGAGATAAATACCCAATGTTTTGCATATTCTACATTTTGTAACGATAAGTAATGGCAGTTTATGTTAAATATTTTAAATACAGCACACATGAACAAGAAATCATACACATAGTCGTAATTTAGATATGATACATTTTCTTAATAACCATAATAACTATATACATATATTGTTTCGTGTAAAAGTTGTAACAAAAGAAAAGAAAAGGATTTACCAAAACACAGAGTTAAGTCACAAACAAATATTTAATTTCCAAAAAACACAAACTAAAAATATATACAGATATACAAATTTAACATTCAAAACAGAAAACAGAGTTCACTACTGGCTAAATGTTACGAAGGGAGAAACGAGTGTGGATCAGGTATGTTCTTAACACGTTAGGGCTAGCGAAGTCGTCTAAGCGCTACACTGGAAATCCTCAAATATATAAAGTTTAACTTTTAGTTTGGTCAATGAAATTATTCAAAAATTCTATTTACCTATTTGGTTCCATGAGGTTCTCATTTGGGTTTTTGTTGGTCGGCAACTTTTCATAAAGATTCTTTCGGGTAGATATATACTAATCCACGAATCAAACCGGTGTTGATAATGGCAGCAATTCCTTTTTAAAACTGACTACTCTTCTCATGAAACCTATTTTTATAGGGGCTAGCACCTAATTAGCATATTTCTCGAAGATTCTCGAAACATCTAGATATTTCTCGAATATTCTTGACTGAGCTGGAATCTTCGAAAACGTTCTATTTCTCTATTTTACAGCTACTATATGAATGAACACATTTTGTATTAACAATAAAGGTTCAGTAAAATCCCTTAACATAAATTTGAAACATTTTGTTGCCTTTATTAATATTATTTATATATAAATGCATTCTCGTAACAATATATATATATATATATATATATATATATGTTGAGCCGTGATAATGTTTAGCATCAAGATAGTTGCTTTGCACTAGTTTTACTGATAAGTAGTTTTTATCGTAATTGATCGATATCGGGATGGAAATTGAGTGTTGATAGATTTAATGCAAAGAAGTTGTCACTTTAACTGAGCAGATTCATACAAACTTCGAGGTTTTGTGAGGTCACTGTTATGACATTGACACCATAACGGTATTCTAACAAACGGTGTTTCCCCAAAATTTTGTTTCTATAAACTTTATCTCATTTATTTAAGCCAAAAACCGCTATCATTTATTTGTCAACACGTTTGTTAATGTTTCCACTGAGATGAATTTTTCTTTCCTTTCCTTTCCTTTCCTTTCTTTTCTTTTCTTTTCTTAGTTTACTTCCTTGTCAACTACCCCTTCCCACTTTTTACTTTCCCCCTTTTACTTCTTTCTTTACGTTATCTTTTCCCCTTTCCATTTCTTGGAGCCAGACAAGGCTAAATTTCCACTTTCAACTCTCGACACAGTTTAAAAGTAAGGGTTTTCAAACATTTAAAAATAAGAAGAAGGAAATTACTGGAAAGTAATTGACACTTATCTAAAGCGAGCTGAATATAAAATGCTCCTCTTACCAATAACAATTCCACCGAACTTCTCTACGGCATATAACTTCATTGAACTTTGTTCTTTTGAATTCATATTTTAATTGGGTTTATCAGGAGAGAATGTGCACCGTTTCGGAGCCTTCTTCTCAACGGTTTCACTTGCACACCGGCCCCCCCTCACTGATGTGAGGCCCCCTTATAACAAAATACATGTGTAGTTATACTTGTTCAAATGTCTAACGGCGAAATTACTTTACGAAAAACGAGAAACGGCAAACCTTGCGTTCCGAGAATGCAACGTAAACCTCATTGCGCACTCACGATCAATCATGTCATGCCGTCATATTCGCTGAAACACTCCACGGAATATTTCTTTTCTTCCATATCCACATAGAACTATTTTCAGTGATTTCTATTAGGCGTTTCATACTTTTGGTCCTATTACGCCCTTTGATTCCAATTTGACCCAGAAATTGGTACAGAGTGGCTGCAACGAAATCCCTTGCTTCAATTTCCACTGCTCTAACACTTACATTATACCCCTCCTTTATTAGCTCTGATTTTAGATTTTCGTATTTATTAGTTTTATAATCTTGGCTTTGTTCCGTCCTGCTTTCATATGTTACTGTTAATTCAACCAGGATGATTTTGTAATTTACCCTTGATAGAAGAACAATATCTGGTCGCAGACCTTTACTTGATATTATTTTAGGATAATCATTACACCAACCAGGAAGCTCTGCAGATACCTCCCAAATGCCACCAGAACTAAGGAGAAATTTTCAGGTATAACTTGATATTTGCTTGTTTGCTTAGAACCGCCATAACTTTTGCCCTCTGCAACAAATTTCTTGGTTGAATTCGATGACTCAGCCTTCATATATTTCTTTATAATTCTGACCAACTCATCCAAAACACTATTATGCCTCCATGTGTATCTTCCATTGCCAAGGGCTGTTTTACAGGAACTAAGAACATGTTCTAATGTTTGTGGATTTTCCTTGCACAGGGGACAAGTTGGATCACTCTCTTTCTTCCACTTAACAAGATTGTTCTTAGATGGTAGCAGGTCATATGTGGAATGTATTAAAAAACTCAACCTGAGTGGGGCCATCTGCCAAATGTACTTCCAAGTAACAGATTTCTGCAGAGCCTCCTCCCAGTTTGTCCATTGGCCTTGTTGGGATTGTTGAACTCCTTTTACGAGTCTTTTATTATCTTCTTCGTTCCTTAAATTTTGGATGACCATGTCTCGGCGATCTTTACCAGACGTTTTTGACCACCATAGCCTTTCATTTAGTCCTAACCCTTGTTTTTCTGCTTGAGTATATCCGATGACTTCTTTGAAAACTAGATTGTCTTTAGCACTTGTTATTGTCTCTCTGACCTTCCACTTTCTTTTTTCTTTCAATGTAGGATTGAATACTGTTATTGCTGTATCCTTGGAGTCATCCAACATCATTTGAAATCTAATTTTTCCGGATTTATACTCCTCCACAATCGATTTAAGCGGTAATTTTAACTTCGCTTGTCTGCAGTACAATGCAATATCAGACAAACCTGGAGGCAAACTCAACCATTTTCGGATATATTTGTTTACTTTTCTTTCCATGGACTCAATTTTACTCATTCCAAATTCGTATACAAGTAGGGGCCATAGTAGCATTGGAATCAGTACATGCTCTAAGCACCATACCTTGTATTTTCCTTTTAGAGGACAAAGATCTATCTTATGGAGATCTTCTTGCAATGATCTGGATGTTTCTTTTACTTGGTTGGTATCTTTTAACAATTGATCATACCACCGACCTAAACTTTTCACTGCTTTTTCTGATACAGTAGGGATTCTTTGACCACCTACTACAAAATTTATGTTTTTATTCAATTTTCCTTTGCTAAGAGAAAGACTTCTGGACTTGTTTGGTTTAAATTTCATTCTACACCACCTTATTAGATCGTCTATCAAACTTAATATCTTGTGAGTTGAATCTACTTTGGATGAGAGGATTGTAGTGTCATCCATGAACGCCTTCACTGGTGGCATTTGACACTGTCCACCAAGTTCAACAACATCGGCCTTGTTGTTTATCGCTTTGAGAATCAGCTGCATTGCTAGAACGAAAATATTGGTGACTCCGTACATCCCATTGCAATTCCATCCTCAAGTCTATTCCACTTAGTCGTAAAGTCTTTTGTAGTGAAACGCATGAGGAAACCATCAAAATAAGTTCCTATCATCTTAGATATTTCCTCAGGAATATGGTACATTTGTAATGATAAATGTATCATTTGGTGAGGTACTGATCCGTAGGCATTAGTTAAGTCCAACCAAATGACATCCAAATCTTTTCTTTTACTCTTTGCTTTTTGAATGGCCTCCCAGATCATGTTTCCATGCTCTAAGCAACCAGCTATTCCTGGAACACCACCCTTCTGTACTGAGGTATCGATATACTCGTTATCAAGAAGGTATTTGGTCAACCTCGATGCCAAAACTGCGAAAAATATCTTTGCTTCTACATTGAGAAACCAAATTGGCCGAAATTGACTGATGTCCTTGGAATTCTTTTCTTTGGGTATATACACCCCATCAGCTATCATCCATTGTTGGCTGATATGGTAATTTTTCCATGAAAGACTTTAAGTTAGTATGTAACCAATTAAAAAGTGTAGGACATTTTTTGTATAGAAGGAATGGTATTCCGTTAGGGCCAGGTGTAGATTTATTTCTGCTTTTGTTGATTATGCGCTTTAATTCTTCACTTGTAGGTGGTTTCATGTCGAACTTTGCTTTAGAAACGGCTGGCTAAAATAAATTGTTATTATGATCTAGAGGAATATATCGTTTAGGATCAGAGTACATATCTCTTAAATGCTCCTCTAGAATACTTTTCTCTATTTTAAGCACACATGATCTTGGTTTATCAAATATGTTCCTTACATATTTGTAAGGTTCCTGGAAGAAACGCCCTTGATCTTTCCCCCGTTTCATTTGTCTCTTCCTTAGATTTTCCGCTCTGCTAAGAGCATTATGTTTCTCTTTAAGGTCCTGCCAGATTTTAAGCAAGCCTTCTTTCTCGTCAAAATTTGCGAAACGGATATGCCGTTTTAGATTTCTTTTTTTATTTCTCAAATCCTGCATTAACCTTTGACGTCTGTTCTTTTTGGGGTGGTGGCTTATCATTTTCCTCTTTCACGCCGTAGACTTACTTACAAAACAATAAAAATCGATCTAGATTTCTATTTGCTTTCCATCCTTTTAATTTTTTCGTGATGTATATTTGTTTATACTTCCGCCAGTGTAATATCTCAGTTTATTTTGTAAATTGACTTTTGTAATAAAGAAGTTGCTGATGATACGTGAAATTTATCTTAGGGATTTCATGTAAAAATGGCCATACAACTGATTTGAACATCGGAATTTACTTTATTTTATAATAGGCTCTGTAAATTAAATATAAATTACATTGAGCCCTCCACATTGATCAGTTTTAATATTAATGTAATTAATATTAATTAGGATCGGGTCTTTGGGATTTACCTACCTGCTTTTCCTTTTGGATTAAAGTTATATATTAAAAAAAATAATATATATATATATATATATATATATATATATATATATATATATCATAAGGCAGCAACAACATTAGACCCAAAGGATTCTTTAAAGACTGGATCGACTGATTTTACTTGACAACCCAAACATATCAATCAGCAAACTATTTTTCAGGGCAAAAAGACGCATATGTTTTCATTAGCCATATATATAGACTGATGTGCAAAAAAGCATACATCGTTTATAAACGGTTTAGATTTTCGTATAATGTAGATTTTTTATTTATGTTTTGTCAGAACATATGCTCACATCTTAGATTGGTTCTCAAGGACATCCAGCTTTCCAAATTTTTTTCCACTGTTTTACGTTTTCTTTAGCATTATGGTCACGAAATCGACAATAAATCAAAGCATGATTTCTTTTCATTTTTGCTCTATGTTATACAATATTAACATGTAGAAAAGTGAACAATTAGTTTTTATTTCCATGAAATCTAAATTTTTTGAAAACATTGTTAGACAAACATAAGTTTAATTAGGCAGTAATAATTGATTTGTTTTTACGGTTTATTAACTCTTTGTAGCTTATTCAAAGCCAGCATATATTTTTAGAGTTTGAAATTTGGAAATTAATAATGATTTACTGATACAAGTCCTACTAATTATGTCATAACTATATAAAGAATAAGAGGTCGATTCAAACCTTTCCTAACATTATTTGCCCATAAGTGAACGAATCAGACTGGAACCGAAACTCAGCTCTCAAATTTCTAATTCCGTGTCGTTATCCATTACACCGCCCGCAAATACAAGATTACAGCATCTGATATTAACAAGTAGTCGCTCATATAGTTATTATCTTCGGTGATCATGTGCAAATCGGTGTTTAAGAGTGATATGACCGTAAGATGTTAGGCTGATGTTGACCAATAATAATTTATAGCTTTGGTTAGAATTTGGGTTAAATGCATGTTAACTGACCTGGTAAGCTAGGTTTTCTAATTCAATTATATTGCTCTGTACACACATGTGGTTCTACAGAATGATGCTGATGATCCCATGAACAGAACATATGAGCAACGACGAGAATTTGAACAGGATGAACACGAAAAACTGATATTTATCATAAAAAAATCACAGCTGAATTTTCTGGGACATGTGGTGGTTAAAAAGGGCCTTTGAGACGGATATAGGGAAGAAAAAGACAAGAGAAATCAACGCGTGACATACTTGATGGACTTAAGCAGTTGGATGGCGGAACGTGGATTGAGTGGAATTACAGGAGAATGGGGTGTTAAGAGCTACCAAGGATAGGGCGTTGTGAAACGTTATGATCGCCTACGTTGTGAAGGAGAAACACACACACACATACACATAAGAAGGAGAAACACACACACACACACATGCACACACACAAACGCAAAAAATGACCAAGAAACTAATTTGTCAATAGGGAAAAATCAAAGTTAAAATAGCACATAAATGACGCACATCACTCAAAGTGATTATTTTAAAGAATTCTTGTTTTTCAGTGTGGCACGTAATTAAATTTTACTGGAATATAATTTGCCGATATTCAATAAACGAAAATAATATTTGCATGCGATATGATAAAGTGTGTTGGTTCTTTTTTTTCTTAAGATGAATATATTACATTAATGTAATCAACCCGTAGTCAAAAGAAAATGAAAATAATGAGCTGGAGACATGTCGCAAAAATTCAAATGCTGAAGATTTTTTGAAAATAGAGTAAACTTAAAGAAGTAATCTTAAATGGAATATTTCATACATAGTTGATGCACATGTTTGAGTATAAATCTGTGTGGCTCATACACATATACACACATATACATAAATACAAACATATATAATACTATTTAAATACTAATTAAATCACAGTATCAAAGGCTCCTTACTATAAGAGAGGCACTATATATCAAACAATTTTATCCTACTATCAAGCTTACATTATTTAACGGTGGAAATGGAGTTTCATTTTACAGCTTTATATTATTTAGTATCTATATATTATTCACCTCTATATATTATTTAACAACTTTTTATTATTTACCTCTATATATTATTTAAAAAACTATATATTATTTACCATCTATATATTATTTATCATTCATATATTATCTAAAAATATTTATCACTCATATATTATCTAAAAATATAAATAATGATATTTACCCCCTAT
Organism: Ascarosepion bandense; assembly: GCA_037127315.1. Classification (NCBI taxonomy): domain Eukaryota; kingdom Metazoa; phylum Mollusca; class Cephalopoda; order Sepiida; family Sepiidae; genus Ascarosepion; species Ascarosepion bandense. The sequence continues at coordinate 2,956,656 of JBBBDQ010001669.1, forward strand.
ATTTTATTTACCTCTGTATATTATTTAACAACTATATATTATTTAGCACCAATATTCATATAAGCGCTAAATATAGTGCCTATATGTTATTTAAGGTCCATATATTAAACAAATTTTAGATTTCGTTTTAGCTTTTATTCTTAAAATACACTGTACCATTTTTATTCCAAAAACTGTATTTTTGAAACTACAAATATCTCACCTGCCTGTTTCTATGTCGAAATGTAATCACACCTCTAAATACATACAAGAATCCTACAAACGCGAATGAAAGTGTCGTAAGATCCTTAAATAAATCCTCCCTAATTTTGAAAATTTTCGGTTGTTAGAAATTAAAATCCCGCATTCGTAAAAAAATACTTTTGCCTAATTTTGAAAAACAGAAAAATCGGTTATTATAAATCGACTGAAGTTACCAAAAGGTTGAAACCTAGGTTGCAGAAACAAGTTGTTTCCAAATGAAAAATATTTAAACGTTCTACAATATAAATGTATTGAACAATTTTTAAAGTACATAATGGTCTAATTTAATTATGACTAAAAACTAACTGCATATATAATAATAATGACTAGCCACACGTATTCAAGGATATATGTCTACTGGAGCGGCTAGCTAATCCCCATTGTAGACACTTGCTCGGACACCTTTGTGCTTGTTCAACACTCACTGAGCCCATCTGCCGTTTATACTGCAGATATGCTGAGTGGACCTTAGTTACAGTTTCTGGGAGAGAGCACGTTATTTAGCATGATCAACAGTATTATCCAAGGTATTTGGTGACTTCGCGCTAGCACAGCCATCGGCGGCCCTCAAAGAAAGTCGTCTACCAATTTTGATGCATACTACTTGGGTCAACTCGTGGTATGGTCTTGAGGCACTTTCCAAAAGTTCTCCAGATCGATAACATCAAGAAGCCATTTTCCAGAGAAATCGACGACAATGATGAGATTCAAACCCGGGCTTCACGGTAAGAAAGTGAAACTTCTAACCATTCAGCTATGTATATATATATTTTTTTCTAAACATATATTGTTAAATATAACAGACAATGAATGTCTACTATGTTTAATCATGAGCCGTTCTAAACATCATATTTTGGCTTTAATTTCAGGTGAACATAAAGACAAAAATTGTCCAACATTTGGATACATTTTTATTATGATGGTTCTACGTTTCAGCTCACTTTGAGCCATCTTCAGAGAGGTTGCAGGGACGTTAACATAAAGACATTCACCATCAAAGATGATGCTATCATGTGTTGATGTAAAACATTTGTTTGCGACGATAACAGTCATTGAATATCTGACGCAGGTCCTAAATTTGTAATAAGGTTCTATGACTTCACACCACGTGAGAGACCGAACTATATATTTTACATTGTAAGATGACATATAAACTAGAATAAATTAAACATCTAATTCCGGTGTTATTTAAATAGATTTGAAGAAATATGCGTATGCATGAGCTCAAGTCTACTCAACAACAAGAGATTTTATGAGTTTTATATAATTATTTCATTTTATCTGCATTTTATTTAGTGTATTAGGGACACTTAGTAAGAACATTCTTTCTTTTTTAATATTTACCACATATAAACATATTTTCTACATCAAATTCATCAAATTCAATCAGTAAATTGCCGTACCAGATATACGTTTAGGCAATCATGTCTCTTTCGATCTAGTAAATTTTCCTGCAGTAGGTAACTTTCTGCGGTATACCGGTTAACATCCTAATCTTTCCTGCTATTCAGCCCTTAGCTGGAGGGAGAAAAGATGGATTAATAACTTTCCCAAGAATATTTATGCGTAAGTGAATGAAAAGAATTCGACTAGGATTCGAACTCGGCTCTCCGGTTTCTCATTTTAATTGCACGAGTATATTGCAAGTAAAAATTAATGAACGTTCATTAGAAATGTGGCCTTTATTTATTTAAACATGTATTACAAGCGCATTGTTTTTATAGACAAATTCCTCTAATATCATCTAATATAAATGTTTTTTTTTTATATTTCAAATCAACATGCTTCTGTTTGTAAATAGAAATAAAGCTAATGAGATTTGAGCGGCAAGGATGGTCAGCAAAATCGTCTAACAGTATCAAATATAACAAACAAAAAATATTTGATGAATTATAGATAATCTAGTATAACCATTGGCGTCAGAAATGGCGGCAGTTTTTAGAAAGTTTTATTCGTGAAATGCAGTGAAATAACATTTTTGAAATAATATACTGAGATCCAATAAAGCAGAGATAAAAATTCAGAACTAAATTAAAATCCATTGAAATGATTAATTAATCCGTTTAATTTACTTTCTTGGGCGTTCAATATGTCATATTAAAAATGATATGCTTAATGGAGCAGTGAAAGGAAATATTACTCAGAAGTAAAAGATTAGCAATAGAACGACAAAGACGGCGACGACAAAGCCTGTTTCAAAACCAATTTAAAGAAAGACAATTACTTAATAAACATGGGCACTTGAGTGCCTTCCATGAAAAATTTGAATTTTTGAGTCATTAAATTGCTCATTGTTTGAATTGTTTCCTAAATGATATTTTGATAATGTTCAACCTGTTCAACTTATTGAATAGAATTAATTTTTTTTTATGCTGAGTAAACTTCAATTCAAGTAGCTTACAATATACGACTATCTCAACAGCTCTATTGGATGAATACCGTTTATGTAAAGCATAGATTAGTTATTCGATTTAACCAATAGCTTATCAAATTCACCTTTTATTATTGATCAGAATATGTTAAAATGCATTCATCAAATATTCATGCAACTCTTTCGTAGCTGCCACGTATATAGCATAGCCTTGTGACATACAGAGATAGAATGGTGAAGTCTCTGAAGATACCTATTCGGTTTTGTACACGAAGATGCAAATTTACTAAAGTTACGTCAATGTGATAATAGTTTCACATTAACAATGTTCTCATCATTTCTCTTCACAGCTACGTTATGTCTAAAACGATAAAGGATATCACTTTCTCCATTCACATTTTTTACTCCATTTCTTTCACCTTCAATTGAAGCTGATCCGTCGTTATGTTTCGAAGAAAAAATAGTTTTAACATCACTAAATGAGTTTAAGGCATTTTCTGTCATATCAGCCTACCTCGATGCTATTTTATATTTGCCTCAATGTTAACTTCACCCTGTGTATTTCATGTCGACGCCCAAATATCTGTGGCTGATCGAGAGTCGATCTAAACTTCGGCTCTGTCTCACATTGTGTTTGATTGATCACAAAGTCGGTTTGAGTTGACAGTCGACGAAATCCGCTTCATCGATGACACAAAGACAACTAGGAGCCAAATAAAAACATATTGCGAAATTAAGAAAAAGTGTATATATATATATATATATATATATATATATATATATATATATATATACACGTTCTCTTCGGTAAGGCATTTGCTATCTTGCATGCAGACAGTTATAATTCCAACCAACGGCTTCTATAGGATATTACACTCCATTTAAGTTGGTTGATATGGCCCCAGGCTAAAATCAGAGGTTCTTCTAGAGCATGCTGTTACGTGTCAGCACGTCTCTAGTGTTGACTTGACACGTATCGGTTTAACTCTAACTCCAAAAACTCACTCTCGAACTGTCTGAAAACTCACCGAATCTTGAGCCTCACATTCAGCGGGGTGGTTGTATTATTCTCTAAGTACGCTAGCATTTTAAATGACCAACCAGGGATCTTTCTTTTGATCACCTGATCAACCCTATGTCCTGTGTGATTGCTTCTTACCACTCCGAGGGGCGTGATCCAGCTCAAACGTCCAAATCTAATTATCTCTCCAAAATTTCTTTCATTTCGAGTCTTGATGTGTTGTCGTTTTATCTTTTCATTTTGTTTTATCTTTTCATTCTCTTTACCAACAAGTGACAAATAAAGAGACAATCTCTTGACTTGAGACGCTTTTAATTATCTAATATTTCTCTCTTTGTATACGACCGTCATAAGAAATTATCTTACTTCGGTCGAGAGAAAACACCATATGTTTCTTTTATCAGCGTCGCAAAATTCCCTAAAAACAAAACAAAAAAATTTGCTGAGAAATCCATCTTTCTTTCTAACCAGGACTGGTCTGACGCTTAGAATCATAAATTTCTTTTAAAATTTCCCATGCAAGAGAAAGATTTTGTTTCAAATCAAATCATAGTCAGCTGTCATTCTATCAATAGTCGTCAAATTTTCACAATAACAGAGAAATTCACTTTTTCACGATAATTGCTGTCCTTAATTTGGTGACAAGAAATCATACATAATTTTGATCTTTCTGACCGAATTTTGTGGTCAGTATCCAATTGTCATAAAAAAATTGTCTCGAGTGATTGTTCGTATTCGATGTCCGTAGAGATATTTATCCATTTTTATTGGGTTGCCTTTCTAGAATATCCTTCATTTAGCTTCTAGCAGAAGAAAAAAGAAACAAATATTCAATTACTATTTTCCTATTGTTCCTCTCTTCTTCTCGGCACCAATAATAGTTTTACACCATCACAAAATCATAAAAAAGTTTTTATTTATTTTGCATTGAATTAATATTTCGCAATAGTAGAGAAATCAACATACATGGCAAATGTGTTAGTTTTATCTGCATGAATTGATATAAACTTTTTTCAATGTCTTTTGACTTTCATTAGCTATTATCCTATCAACTGAAGATATCGTTTGATTTCTTGCTCTATCTGAAAATCTTAAAAATGCTCACCCACTTCTTTCGTAGAAAGTCTTGATGCAAAATTGATATGCAAAGAATTACACTTAGAAAATTACCTTAAAAATTACGTCTTTTACTTTATCATGTTCACACAATAGCAGTTCTTGCTTGCAACATCAGTATACAGCAATTACTAATTGTTTAACTATCTCATTTTTGTTTAGTTAATTTGTCATTCTGTTCCTTTCAAGCTTTGTTGACTCACAAATAGCGACTATATACAGGAAATGTCTTTGAACATTTGTAAGTATTTAAATGATGCCTCAATTTAGAATGGTTTAACCTGTTTATGATTACTGTAACTATCATTGATACACGATTGATCAGATTTGGGTTGAAAATGCAAACTTGGCTCAAAATATAATGTTTATTCTGATGCATTTGCGCATAATAAAAGAAACCGTTCGATTTGAAGCGAATGCCTGCATATATTGATTTTCAGAAGATTAAGTCGAACTGATTTGATAATTTCTCGCATTTATGCAATATTCCTCTACGCAAATGATTCTTCAGTTCAATCTCTCCTACACCAATATATTCAAATGTATGTCCTTTTAATACCATAGTGATATCTCCATAAAACTTAATTTTAATAATTTGTAAATTTAGTGGAAAACATTTTAAAAATATTCGGCATATTTCCAGTTAGTCACTTAAGTGCAATAGGTGATATACGCTTGGTCGATCATTTCTCGAAAGAGACATGATGGACTGTGCAGAAAATTTTCCCCACAGTAGGTTGCCATTTCTTTTTGCGGTAAACAGGTTGCCAACCAAGGCTATAGAATCTAATCTGCTATAGATACATGCTATTCAATCCATAGCTGGAGGAAGAAGAGATAAATTAATACCTAATTCAAGGGTATTCGAGAGTAAGTGAATGCAAGGAATTCAACAGGAATTCGAGCGAGACTCTTCGATTTCTTATTTTGAGTCGATATTGTACATTGCGTAACTACAAGCTTGACTGGTTTCATTGATTCGTTTTTAAAGGTTTATCAAACTAGTGAAGATTATTTAAAGGCAAATAAATATATTAATATTGTTATTTTAGATAATAAAAATTTAGTGACAAAAGTCCTACCGATTAACGCATAGGTGGAAGAAAAAGTAGAGATTCCTGCCTTTCCCAAGGATATTTGTGCAAAAGTGAATATAACGAGCCCAACAGGTATTGGAACTCGGCTCCCGAGTAACAATTACTCATTTACAACAACCTAAAAGCCAAACGTAAACAGTCACGCATTTAGGTCAAAGCTTGATGTTGCTTAACTTTGCTGATCAAACTGGAAATCAGCGTAGACATTGAAATAGCATAACGTAAAATTTAACTTTAAAAATAACTTACGAAAACAACATAGTACAGGGTATGACAACTACAATCATCAGCAAAACCTCTGACCTTGAGGATGGGGGTATTGAGGAGCGTGTAACCACTTTTCATTTGTTGTTGTTCTCATGGCTACCTGACTCGAGGTGGTAGCACTTGTTAGTGTCCATCTATGAGCAAATAGTGAATATCAAACTAAACGAAACCCTTTGAAGTTATAAAAATATATATATTTGTAGCAAAATTGACAAGCAATGACAATTTTTATATCAAAATGACCAGCAGTACATTTTAAAATAAAATGATCAACAATACATTTTAAATTAAAATTACCAACAATAAATTTTATCTGTGGAAGGCATGCAATTTCGGCATTACATGACACATAGGGGTTGATATGCCACTAAACAGAATCAACCAACAAAAGAAAACAGCAAAAAGTTAATGTAAGTTTACTTTATTAAAAACGGCTAACAGTATCATTAACTTTAAACACAAATTTGATTTGGATGAACAATAAAACATTCGAAAATGAGAAAAATACAAGAATTTAAGCAGATAGATAATATCGGTTGACGTTAACAAAACTTGTTTACATCTTTCTCTCTCTCCTTCTCTTAGTGGGATAATCGTCGCATCAACTCTATATATGTTTTAATTATTTAATATTATTCAGTAATTGTTTCAACATTAAAAAAGATATTTCATGATTGCTTTTTGACTTTACTGTGAACACTTCTAGATTCTAAAATGTGTTCTATTTTTTAGCAATTAATGTTATTGATTTATGACACCTTATCCATGAATCTTTTAAAACCGACTAGAGTGGACCAGCAACAGTCGTAGCAAAGGAATCATAAAAGTCAAAACCTTCGTTTGCGAAGCCAAGGCAAATGTAGTTATCAATTTTTCTTTTCCGTTGGACTGTCGGCTATTGGTCCGACTTCGTGGCCCCACTTCTGTGTGGAGGTGAAAACTGGTTAACAACTGAATAGAAAGAAAAATAAGACATCTCAAAAGGCGTATGAACTTCCCTAGTCAAAGGTCAGCTACCGAGAGATCACATCACGATGAAATCGCCATGGAGAGGGCAAGCGAACCCACCCTACTATCTTCCAGAAAAACGAATGATGGCATTTCACAATGCATAAATAGCAAATAACAGTGCAAAGTTAGCTCCCTTGAAAGTGACTCTTCATTAGATATAGACACACGTGCGACTCGGATGATCTGACGCTCACGCATCGATTGCCTGCAACAAAAACAAGATAGCAATCGGCATATGAAATAATGGGAAGCTATAACAAACAAAAATAAAGAATGTAAAATTGGAACTGGAAACTTATGTCAAAATATTTTAAGTGGGGAATTATTAAATGTTTTCATTTCGGACTATTATACAAATCGTATTTATTACCTCTCTAAATTTTCGGCTGTATTACTAATAGACCGTCTTCTGGTGTCACTCACAGTTAGTGACTTTTGAGTTCAATCCTTGAGTTGGGTAATGATTAAAATTCATATACACTGTTTCAGTTAAAGGAACGGTAAACGAAGTTAACGAAACACATTTGAGTGAGTTAGCTGTTACTATTTATCTCCCTTGAACATGGAAAGCGATATGAGAATAACCTCAACCTTTAGATTGAATTAAGATTTCAATTTCAAAGCAGAAGATTACCGAATATAACAGATATTTGAAGAATCATCGACAGAAATGTAAAAGGGAAACAATAACATTCGAGGATTATGTGAAAGAAAACTGGAACCGATAAAGATTTGATAAATAATAACAACAGATGTATATAAATCTTTACATTACGACTGTAAAATAAAGTTTCAAGATCTTCATATTGAGGAATTTGAATGGCCGACCAACCTATTTCTTCCTGTGGAATAATATGAAAATAATAAAGACAATATTCATTAACCAAAAGAATATCCTCCAAATATTAACTTTTTAACTTAAAACATAATTCTAATCTACTATGGTTTGCATTCAATAAAAGGAAATATACTTTTAAATTGAAGATATATTTTCAGGTTATGAAATAATTCCGAACTTTTGAAGTTGAAATTAAGAAGATGTATATGAAATTTTAGAACAGGTCAAGAATTCAACGTTAAAATTTTCAATGATGCACGATTGATATCGGCAAAAGAAAAGAAACATCAATCAAATTCTCGATCTAATGCAAAAGAGGAGACGCATAATGATAGAAACTAAATATTGGATATAAAGGGGAGAACCTTAAATGATAAAGGAATACGAAAATTTCAATTACTTTATCAGAAATAATATGATATTGAAAGATTCTCCAATGATCGCTAAGATTAAGCGGTAAGGGCGGTTTATGAAGATACATGGGAAAGATAACAGTTGACGCAACAATTGTAGAGTTTAAGTTTTTTTCGTCGGGAAAGCATCCTCTTGGGAGGTGATGTCACAAAGTAGCGGTTCGTAGGAAATATCTGTTCGAGTGGAAGTTTCTTCTTACTAACGGAATACGAAGAGTATGAGGATGATTCACATCAGTGGACGTGGCATGGTTAAGGTTTTAGATATGAGTATTAAAATTGGTGCAAATAACGAATGTAACTCATCACGATGTTTTCCATGGAAATAGCAAGAGTAGAAACAAGCTGTAACGTTTTGTCTGTGAAAAAGTGATGTAGGATGGAAAGTAATTAATGCAAACTCTATCACGCGGGAATGTTAAGACTGGAAAACGCTAGATAAGAAGAGCCGATAAGGAGGAGTCAGGCGCTTACAGGAGCGGTACAAAGAACCGACTATTTATCCAGTATCTTTCGCAATTGGAATGAGTCTCAATAGGTGTTCGAGGCAAAACGCCTCATTGAGAGACCACGCTTTTATTGCGACAAGCCAAAACTCAGGGTTTGCTCGACAACGATGAAACGCTACTAGTAGGTATTAAGCTCAATCAGCTGGCAGGTTTTGGTTATTCCGATATTTAGAAGTGCACTCTGATAGTTTCATTATCAGTAAAGGTATTCAATAATAATCAGAGTATACTCAATGGCAGATATATAATAGAAAGTAGAAAGAGAATATTACCCAGAAGAGAGTCAGATTTATATATATATACTACAGTCATCCACAGACAGATATGTTTCGCTGTATCACAGCTCATCAGTACGGATTAGACTCCGATCGCTTCCTAATCCAGGATTGAAACCCGACCGTATCGGTGTCAGTCGGCGATTCTATCCCTAGGCCACAAGTGTCCGCTAGAAGAAGGCAGGCTTTTTAGCGCGTATAAACACGCCCAATAGCTAGAGTGCTCTAATATATTTTGTGATTGAAAACTAGAGTGCTCTAATATATTTGTGATTGAAATCACAAATATATATATATTTGTGATTTGGTAAATTGTCGCCAATTTATATTTTAATTTCGCGCATGTGCATTGATTTTTTTTATCGACTACAGATTATAGTAGGACCAGTTGGTACTTTCTGTGAGAAAAAGTGCACCCCGTGTGACGTGGGGCAGGACATTGCACCACATCACACAAGCAAGAGAACACAGACAATTTTGCAACAACATCACCACTGATATCGGGCCACCGGGATCGCCAGCCTGCAACCATTCAGATTATTATGTGTGGTACACAGTTGAGTGAGAGATCAACAAAACTTCTTGTAAAACAAAAAATGACCTAAAGTCAAGTATTATGGTAGCATTCAACAACTGAAACATGGCGACCGCCAAGAAGAATTGTCGGAGATTCCGAACTCGCATGCAGGTTGTGAATGAAGCCAGTAGCGATTTTATTGAATAATGTTACTCTTAAGTATTTCATGTTATTTTTTGTGTACTTTTGTTAAGTATATCTGTGAAAATGTGATGTCAGTGTTATTTTTATTTTTACGTAATTTAGACGATAATTTATTCATTGTGGCCTGTATTATCATTGCTTGAATATATATATATATATATATATATATATTTATATATTCCAGGTAATGAGGATTCAAGGTTTTATTATTTTGAGCGCCCGGTATTTATTTTACTATGAACGGTGGTCAATATAATAAATATTATAGAACTTAATATAATTATATAGTTATGTATTAATTGTAAATTGCGACACGGAAATTTCTATATTCCAAGATAGATACTCATCATCAGGTAATGTTTGATGTTGGTTGTGCCGATGATTTATATTTACATAACAAAAAACTTTGGTTTGCTGTGTATGTATTTGGGAAGATATAAAATTTACATGTGTGTTTCTTTTAACTAATCAGAGTGAAGATTCATTTTGGGATTTGGCCCCAAAGAATATATACTAGCCAATATTTTATCTTTTTTTCCCCTTCCTCATTTCTACCCTCCTTCCTTCTCCCTTTTCCTTCTTAACGGTCAAGATGTCAACCTTGCTTTAACTTAATCTTATCAATTTCTCTTTTTTCCCCTTTTCTTTTTTTTGTTTTTTTGTCTTTGATGAGAGATATCCATTTAGTATCAAGACTATTCATTTTGCTTTCTTATCGTTTTGGTCTATCTATTTATTTATTACAAAGCTTTTTTTATAAAAAGAAAAAAATTTGTATAAATAGTTTTATGTTACAATTTATCTTATTTTGACAGTTCGTTAGTAATTATTTTACTCAAGCGCTTGTAGGTGATATGCATATTATGTTATTTAGATTTTATTCATTTTCTAATGTGAACATTTTGCAATGTTTACATATGACATTAATCTCATTGCGTTTTTTTAATAGATTTTTATTCTTAAGTCATTTAATAATAGTTTTTCGTATAAACATAATGAACATGGTTCATTTAAGGACTTACATGTCTTAGCTTCTTTTAGAACCTTTCACTTAGATGAAAAACACTTTTCCTGCATGTTCTTTACTTATTCTCTTTCTCTCTCTCTCTCTTTATATATATATATATATATATATATATATATATATATATATATATATATATATATATAATTCATCAATGGTAGTGGTTAAATATATTATTAGCTTCGATATTGAGTGAATCTAGGCAAATTTCATGCTTCACCAGTAATTCAGTTCTCAACTAAATTTCAAACAGTTTACATAGTTAGATAAAACACCTCCATAACTACATTTTGAAAAAAAAATTGGGTTCAGTAGAAAAAAATTTACTTCAAAATATGTGAAGTCCGAAAAGGGAGACTAACTACGTAAGTACATAAGTGAGTAACTGACGCTTCTAATAACAAATCTTATACTTATAACTTTAATATTTTTGGATTCGGTTTTCATAATTTAAATCCTGATGATATCTTTTATCATTTTTGTCAATCAAACTTTGTTCATCACCTATCATTCTATATCAGAATTAATTATCAGAAATAAATATAAATAATCATTCTGTTTATTGTTTTCTTTAATCAGTTGCATTTTCAGCAAAACATTTATATTAAATTAATAGCAATGCCTAGAAAAATCATGGATTAACTGGAAAAATGTGCACATGAAAAGTAATATTCTTCAAATTATATGGAAAGTACTTAAATCTTTAAAAGTAAAGAACAAGATATTCTAGTAAAGTAAAGAATAAAAAAGTTCTTGCTTAAAATATTGCAGCTAAAAAGAAAATTTAAATTCAATATGTTAAGAAATTTCTTACTTTTTACTCTACAGGATATCTTGTCCTTTACTTTTCTAGGTTGAGTAATTTGTCCTGTTCATATCCAGGTTTAATATAATCTTAAGAATTTTTATTTTTCATTCACGCATTTTTGCATGTAATATATATATATATATATATATATAGTGTTGAATTGTGATAGTATTTGGCGTCAAGAGTGTTGTTTTTTCAGTAGCTTTACTGATAAAAGCTATTTTGGCAAGCAGCTATTTTTATAGTAAATTGCTCGATATCGGAGGGGAGGGGGGAGATTGCGTTGATAGTTTTTGACTATAGAAAAACTGTATATATATATATATATATATATATATATATATATATATGTCACGTGTGCTGTATTTTTTCTCAAGTATTTATATAGACAGATCAGTGATGCATGTCCAAATTATTGCGTTTAGCATGAAACCGATTAACATTTCTAGTTTTCTTTACCTCAATGTCTAATTTTATATATACATACGCTCTATTCTGAATATTGAGCATCTATAAAGATGGCATACCTAACTTTATTATTGGAATGACAAAATTGGGTTTTGTCAAATAATGTTTGTAAGTTTCCCAGATTATATCTGCTCATCAGATGATTAGATTCTAGAAGTGAACTCACAGTTTTCATACATTGTTCAATAGACGTTAAATATTTATTCTCGGGTGACTCTCTCAGAGATAATTCTGAAATGTCTTTTAACAAAGTTATAATATCAGTCAATACATACATTTTAACGAACTACCTGTGAAACTCTAATTTTAATTCGAATATTCTATTTATTTACATATATTTTTCACAAACCATTACCCTGATATTTGGTCACTGACCAACTGATTTTGTGCAGTAGGTCACGCCGGGAACTTTTCAGCAGTCACTCGTAACTTTGCACAAAAACAACTGTACATTACTACCATTTCTCCCTTATCTGTTAGAAGAGGTAACCTGAACCTATTATAAATGTATGAAGTACGCAAACTGTCCCAGTCGATATTTGAAATCAATTCAATGATTCTACTGTCCGTACCAGGCTAGGGCTCATTTCATGAATTAATATTCAATTGACCTGAAAATGAATCCATCATTTATACAAATACACTAATCCCCAAATGAGAAACAAAGAAAAAACAAATCTTTAGAGAAACAATTCCTGTGCGATTTTGATGTTGAAAATTGGCATCAGACAAATTGTGCAAGTAAAATCCTATTCGATCAAAGACCGATAAAATCTGAAAATGTGAAACTACATTAAAAAGAAAGAGAGTATCAATCAACATGCTATTTATAGATCCGGAAATTTTGAAACCAGTTAAAAGAAAAATATTGGACAAATAGTCTCTTATAGAAACCTATGATAAGTTGATATTACTTAAATATGTCGAAATCATCGAAAACAGATGCAGTGGAAACCCAGATAGTACAACTACCTGTAGAAGGATCAGTCTTCCGAGGAACCTTATCTCTATGACATTTTCTTCACAAGAAATATGTTTGATGGCAGCTTACGTAATTCTGATGGCGTATCACATTTTAGAAAAGTCACAGGCAGAAAGATCAACTAACTATTCTATACAGATAAAAGAACTTTGACAGCAAACAAAATAAAATGGAGACATGGTTACATGCCATCAGTAAGCTTCTGCCAGGAGATCGTAATTGAAGAATTTTGTAATGCTGCTGAAGCTGCAAGGAAAAAAAAGACACTAAATTGAAATGACATGTCCAGCAACGTATCAGAAGAAGTATAAGGAAAGCGATTTACAACAATATAAGAAGTGGATTGAAGCAAGCAAAACATAATGAAAACATATACCGAAAAAAGATATATTAGAACGCAATAATAGAAATAAAAGAAAGAGAAATATCAGCCTAGAATTATTTGTAAAATTATTGCGAACCATGACAAGATAAATGAAAGATTTGAATCAACGGCAAAGAAGTGAATGGCTACTCATAAAGCCTTGCTTTAAAGAAAAGGCTTCGATATATTGTACTGGAAAAGAAAGATGCAGGAAAAGGACTTAGGGCTGTGGGTAAAATTGATTCCGCTATTAGGACCAGTGTTAGATTATGTAGAATAATAAAAGATTATATATGACAGTCAAACTTTTGAGTAGATGTAGTTGCCAGTTAAAATATCAGCCATCTTCTAAACGTGAAATAAAAAAAAACTGTTGTGAATAATTTTAATGATATTTCAGGATAGCAATAGAATAGATTAAGGTACCGCCACTAAATCACTGGAAAAAAGCACATAGTATGAAGAAAAAAGCTCTAAACTTAGTAAAAACGAACTTTTTCTATCAAAATGTTTATGTTATTATTAATAGGTAGAGATCAAAGTAATTTTTAGTTATTTTTCAAAATTTGTAATCTTTTCTAACACTTTTGAAACTTAGGTCAAATATCTCGTTTTGATTTTAGTTAGTGGGAAACCAAATTGTTACGAAATTTTACAATGAATGGATAATGTAATATTACATAACTCAGTCTTTCCAGTAAAAACACATTAATTTGAAAATTTTTGCAAAATTCGAATAACTGTCGGATTTTAATGAAAATTTCAGGACTTATATACAAATGAATGAAATTCATTTTTAAATTATTGTTTTAAAAAATCATATTAAAATATTTTTACACCTGTTATCTCCGCTCTACGAAAATTCAAGAAATTTCCCAAAATTAAAGTTTGTTTAGAAAATTGTCTTTATTATGTTGCATCAATATGGCTGTTATCACATGTCAAATATATAGGGAAAAGTTCAGAAAGATCAACATATTGTGTTTAAGAAATTCTTTTATTCTAAATTTCATGCTATAAATAAATAATACCTGTGTAAATCAGATTAATTAACTTTAGATTTATTAATTTTCTAAAAAATAACGTGTAACAGATGAATATTTTATTTTTTCAACATTTTTAAATCTGAGAATTAACATTTGTCTATCGCTTAAAAATAGCCGAAAACTGAAAAAAAAACCCTCAGAATTTTAGATTCCAATCAATATAATTTCTGTTTGAAAAACACCAGACTATTTTGCTTTCTGGAAATAGTAAATTTAATCTTTAAGCTTTCAATTAAAACTAAAATTAAAAATTTCAGGAAAACATTTTTATCTTAAAAAATTCAATTTAAAAGTTAGGTATCAAAAATGAGTGGAGGTACCTAAATAAATTACAAATAAAGAAAGATTGACATGATTGCACGATGCCTTTAAAGCATCTTACCTTTTTCTGGAAGAACCAAATGTATTTAGACTAAGCTGATGAGCCAAGATAGAACGAATACAAACTATACAAAGAAAAAGAAGAAATCGTTAACTAAGTGATTACTGAACGCAACAGTTTAGTTCTGTAAGAATTACGAAGATAGATATGAGTGGGTAGCGAATTTGATATATTGAAACCAAATAAAATAACTGGGATTTGGTCATGCGCTTCACTTAAAGTAGAGAAACCCTCGCCCCGAGAAAACAAAATAACTAAATAAACACTATTTGTAAGTACGATATTCTAGCAGCTCATCCATACCAGAGCTTTTGATCAACAACAAAATTTGTTAGTATCTGTCACATTTAATAAATTAATGTGCGATTAGTGTAGTGAATAGCAGCTCGGTACGTGAACTCTTACAGCTGAGTACGAATTCCAGTCAAATCCGTTATACTCACATTCGCGTAAATACACTTACGAAGAGTACGTATCATTTTCTTCTCCAGCTATGAGCTAAATTGTAGAAATTGTACCTGGAAATAGTATTGCTCTGTTCATAAAATTTTTAAAACAATATTCGCTCAAGAAAGAAGACTTATTATTAAAACATAATATATAAACCATAAAAGGTTGATAAGCAGTAAATTAAAAAACTATCACACCAGAACGCAGAGTAACACAGAATGAAATGCTGATTTTAATGTCTGAAATCTGAAAAAAAACATGCAAAAATGAAATTACAGTAACAATGACTGTTGGGTACTGGGGTGTGCAAAAATCATAGGAAAAACCTTGCAGATTTGAAAATAGAGCCATTACAATAACTATGCCTTCTCAGGACAGAAAGGCTATTTAGAAAAGTGTTGTATACAGTTTGTCACTTAAAAGAACTAAGGGCAGGTTAATTTTCTTAAAATTCGAGGTTTAACCTGAAAATAACAGCAAGCAAAATCAATGCTGCAGGGAATAATAATATTGCTAATGATGATATATTTATTTTATAAAAATGGTCAGGGAAAATGTCATGAACCTGTTTCTTATCTTAGAAGGAAATGTGTATACAAGAGAAAACAAAGGAGACAACAACAATAATAAGAAGTACCAGTACATCTTCTTTCTCAAGACAAGTGATGTTGGTATAATGACTTATCATATTTTTAGATGGTTGTACTTGTATGCAGCGTTTAAACGTTACTTAAAGAAGACACACACTATCGAAATATTTGGAAAACTGTCAAACGCGGTGCATTTTAAGTTTCTTTTCTAAAATCGCGAGGATAAGTCTCTTGTTGGGACCCGAAAATAAATGAGTATACACCAGAAATCAAAGGATAGTTATAATAGCAAAAACGCGTTTTGAAAATGTAAGAGAAAAGTAATGCTGATCTGAAATATAAGAAAAATAAGATCAATAAGAATATTCATTCTAGAATATTTAGGAATATTTATTGTTGCTGTGTCTACCTTGAGAATTATGAGAAGCAACAAGTGTTGAAACTCAATGAGTAAAATGTAATAAGAAGAAGGTTGACAGTCATGCCTTGTTGGTTGTAATGTGAAAGGGCGTATAAGCAGAGAATAATCGATGGAGAAACAACAAGTCTTTCTATGTGAAAAATGAGTCTAATTTGTCGAGGAAATAAACCGGAGGAAGATAAACGAAAGAAATGAAGAGAAAAATATGTGAAGATGAGGAATATCTGGAAGGTACAAAAGGATGAAACAATGTTTGGACGACGACAAAAGCATAGGAAAAGAACGAAAATGAATTGGCAGAATATGGATAAGTCAAATGAATGGGATGCAGGCAAGAAGACTGAAGAGGAATTTAATTTTAGAAAGAAAAAGTAGCAGAAAATGAAGAAGGAAAACAAGAACGAAGAGAAGTAGAAGAATTAAAGAGAAGACGAAAGAAGTAAATAAGGTATATGAGAGAAGATGAATATGCTGTGATAGGGGACAATTTAAATGAATAAGATATCAGACAAATAGAAGAAGACAAATGGAGAGAAAATATGAGGAAAATAGGAGAAAATGAAAGTATGAAGATGAAGAAACAAAAATAAATTAGAGAGAGAAAATGCAAAATAAACGATATGGAAAAGACAATGCAAATAAGAGCAAAAAAGCAGAAAATTAAATAAAAGAAGGAAAGAAAATTAATTAGGGATTGTAAAAAGTGAAGATGCAGATATCAAAAGAAAAAATAATATATGCAAAAATGAAGGGACTAAATTCTAGAAAGAAAAGAATAATTAGTAAAAAAAAAGTATAAAAGTAAAAAAAAAAGTTAAAAAATCCCTGGTAAGTAATAAAAGGCAAAATTAAGAAGAGTCTCTACTGGCAGCAAACGGCCTGCATACGGACAGGTAACGACCTCAGTAGATACACAAAAATAGAAAATGGCGTAAGACAAGGATGTGTCTTTTCACCGGATTTGTTCAACCTATACAGCGAGAATATTTTGAGGACCCTAGATGACATACCAGGATTTGTTATTGGAGGCCACAACCTGAACAACATAAGATACGCGGACGATACAGTACTGATTGCGGACACGGAAATGAAACTGCAAGATCTCATACAGAAAGTAGCAGTGGAGAGTGACAAGGGACTACAAATAAACTTTAAGAAAACTGAGTGCATGGTCATCAGCAAAAGATACAACCCAAAATGCCAAATACAAGTGGGGGATAACAGAATCAAACAAGTCCAAGAATTTAAGTACCTAGGAAGTGTTCTAACAGGAGATGGAAAGTGCGACACGGAGATCCGAAGGCGAATTGGCATGGCAAAGGACGCGTTCCAGAAGATGAGCAAAATACTAACACACAGGAAGATCTCAATAGAAACGAAGAAAAGAGTGCTAGACTGCTACGTGATGTCAGTTCTTCAATACGGCTGTGAATGCTGGACAATATCATCGAAAATGAGGACAAATGAGGCCGAAATGTGGTTCTACAGAAGGATGCTACGGATATCGTGGACTGATCATACAAGCAACGACGAAGTGTTAGAAAGAATGTCAACAAAAAGGAAATTGATGCTGAGCATCAGGAAGAGACAACTGAAGTTCCTGGGACATGCAATGAGGAAGGAGAGCCTGGAGAACCTGATACTGACTGGACAGATAGAAGGAAGGAGAGACAGAGGAAGGCAGCGGATAACATATTTGCAGGGTCTGATCAGGTTAATGACGGAACGGGGGTTGCCAGGAGCAGCAGGAGCAAACATACTAAGAGCCACAAGGGATAAGGAGACGTGGAGATCCATGATCGCCTACGTCCTGAAGGGACAGGGCACATAGAAGAAGAAACCGAGTGAAGAAGAAGAAGAAGAAGAAGAAGAAGAAGAAGAAGTAGTAGTAGTGAACGTAAAAAGAGAGAAGAGCTAAAGGCAAAGATAGGATGTGCGTAGTGATGTAATGGATATCAGCTCCGAATGGAAATCGGAGAGCCGAGTTCGAATTCCAGTTGCATTCACTTACGTGCAAATAATTATCCCGCCAGCTATGGTTTGAATAGCAGGACATATCAGGTTCTCTAGCCTTGGTTAGCAACCAGTCTACAGCATAAAGAAATAGAAACCTACAGCGGCAAATCATTTGTCTACTCAGTCATGGATCGAAAGAGACATGATCGCCCAAACCCGTATGACTATTAACCGACTGAAAGGTGAGAAGTTAAATAGTGCTCTTTTTCACTTCTCAAATTTTATAAACAAATAGATTCGACACTCTGAACGAAACTCAGATATCAGTGGAAAAAACTGAAGAGAAAAAGAAAACGGGATTGATGAAGGAAATATATTCAAGAAAGAAAATAAAAATAATGAGAAAAGGTGAATGAAATATAGATACGAATGGAAGGAAAATAAATAGAAAAACAGTCGAGATAAATTCTTTTATCTCGACTGTTTTTCAACAATGTAGAAAGAGAAATGAAAATAACAAAAAAGAAAAACTCAGAAAAGAAATAGAGTAAAAATGAAGATCGAAGAATGTCGATGATAAAGCTTGAAAAAAACTAATGATGTAAAATGCAGTTGGAGTAATAGTGGGAATAAGAAGAGAAAATAGCACCAAATGAAAAAGAAAAAGAAAATATTAGGAGAATCAAACCGAGAGGGTTAGGGGAGACCCAAAAGCATGAAACGCTAGAAATGTACCGGCTTATCTCATTCGCCGATTATTTCACCTCTCCTGCCTAGAGCATCGAATCGCTAACCAGACCTTATTTAGCGGGCACAGTTCCTTGGTCGGCTTTATATTCATTCCTTGTTTATCTGGCTCCTGTACCTAATTTTACATATGTTTGTCAGAAGGCTGATAAAATGTTCCTATTAGAAGCTGTCAAAATATGTTGATCGAACTGCCAAGTACGTAAATTTGATCAATATGTCTAACCGGTTCGATACCGTTGAAGCGTAAAAGTGTCTTTGCAGTACCCAAAGTTGGATCGTAACCGGAACACATACGGGGATTTAATTGATCGAATTTCGATTTTATTATTGTTTTGCTCAGATTGGTTACTTGCATTTCAAGATAGAAAAGACGAGGAGCGAACGAGCAACTTTTCTTTCTAATCATTTAATTTTATTTTGATTTGTGCTCAAAGCAACAGAGAAGGCTTAAAACGAAAATATATAAAAATGTACAAAGTAATAACCGGCTTGATAGTTTGTTTATATTTTCAATACATTTTCTGGAATAGTTACACACACACACACACACACACACACACACACATATATATATATATATATATATAGCAAAAACTTAAAAATTTTACAATACGCTAGATGTTTTTAAGGGCTCACATATATTAATACGGCAAAAAGGCTCAACTCAACACAGTAGAAAGTGGTAATCCAAAATGATAAGAACAGGTTAACTCACTATAAATCATTTAAGTAGATTAAGCGCACTAAAAAGAAGTCAACACAATAAAAATCCCTATTTACATTATTCGGACTATTGTCCTCGTCTTTGTTGCCAGTTATACAAAGTTTCGGCTGTTGTACGCTCCGAGCTTCTTCAGGTGCTAGGAATTTTGAACCGAAACCTTTATTACGATCTCTGGGGCATATCATTCTCAATCCATGTGTGAAGTCTCTTTTGGTAATCATGAGTCTAATCCGACTCTTTACGTTGCTTGTTCATCACTGCTGTAGACTGGTATTAAACTCGCAACAGCTTGGGTGAAGTCACTGTAACTAACCAACTCCTATATCCACTGTGCCAGTGGATGTAAGCCCTTCTGTATTCTCTCTCTAAAGGCTTGATTCAACTCTCAAAAACTGACTCGCTCTGGCAGCTGACGTCATTTAAACAGTTAACACCTAACATCTGGGACTTCCAGTACCCAGTGTTCCATCTCAGGCATTGACTTTTTTTTTACCTTACTCGTCAAAACAAAATTCTTGCTCAACAGCTTCGTTTTCGCACTCAGGACATCTCACTATACCGCTCAGTGATAAATACACATCTTGGCAAACATTTCACAAAAAATTCAACATCGACTAATTTCACATCGACCAAGATATTATTTAACGATTCGACAAACTCCTGTCATTTTTACTGGCAATCATAAATGACCCCCAGCAATATTCTACACTGACCGAAATATTATACAACATATGTAGGTTCAAACTACAATATTCCAGGTGTATTCTAACTGTTACTTCACCGTTTTTATGGCGACAACGACTGACAGTTGCATAGAAATGTATTCATTTATTTACGTATTTGAAACGCTTATAGTTGTTTCAAATACAAGTGCTGACGCAGGTTTGATCCTTGAAAGATCCACTTTCTTTTATTACAACTCTATAGGCCAGTAGAAATACTTAAGCTATTTAAAACATGGCTGTCTATTCAAACAGAGGTAACTTGTAACTATAATTTTTAACTTAAAACTAGCAGTATAACTTGGCGTTGCTCGGGTGTAATAAAAGCTTTAAGACTAATCCATGGTCCTGGAGCTCAGACTATTTGAACGTTGGTACGAAAGACTAAAAATCAATAGTTGTTTTCTATTAAATGGAAACCGTAGAGTGAAAGAAACATGAATGGATATAAATCAAATTTTGATTTCCAGTATCGGTGTCAAATAAGCTTTCCGTCGCAAACTGAATTTTGAAGTCCTCTGAGTAAATAGTATCACGGCTGAGACTAAGACCTACAATCATACCTACTTAGAGGAAAACCTGCAGCAGAAACCAAAATAAAAGGGCTAAAAACCTTATTTTGATCAGTCCCGATAGGATATCGAAGTGTCGATTTCCAATATCAGAGTCAAATAAGTCATCCAAGGATAAACTAATCTAAGTCAGTCAATGAAAACTTATCGTACCCATCCAGAGTAAAATGGGAGAAAATGAGCCATGTTAATGGTTTTGATCAGCTGAGATAGAATATCGGGGGTATCGTATTCCGATATCAGGGAAAATGAGTCGTCTGAGAAGATCTACTAATGTTTGAAACTAAAAACTACAATTTTACCAAGTTTGAGCAAATTCTGCAGCAAGACCCACGATAAAAGCGTTGATTTTGATCAGACCTGATCGGATATCGGGCTATCGATGTCTGAGGTTGGGGAGAAATTGGAAAAAATATGTAGCCCATGACCTGACAGGAAGCCTAAAGAATATTTGTGTGAAGTTTGTTGGGAATCAGATAAAAATTGTGGGTTTGTATCAAGGACATACATACAGACAGACTGACAGACAGACAGACAGATGCATACACAAACATCTTGCCCTTTATAGATAGATAGATAGGTAGATAGATAGATAGATAGATAGATAGAAGATTTTTGGGACACAAATCACAGACAACAACGAATAGGGAGGCCGACAACTTACACAACAATCTTCCTTATTATCATTCAAGTTGAAACATTGGACAAGCTCAACATGGTTATGTCAGAGAGAGAATAGTGGAGGTGATTTGTGAATAACCGGGAAACGCCCGACCAATAAAAAATGTAAGTGCATGATGTGCAGTGGATATCGACTCGGAATTGAATTCCTTGCATTCACTTACGTACAAATACCCTTGGGAAAGATATTAATCTGTCCCTTCCCTCCAGTTATGGATTAAATAATAGAACAGATTATGTTCAATAGGCTTGGCTTGCAACCAGTCTACCGCAGAAGGCAATGACAACCTACTGTGGGATAATATTATGCCTAGTCAGTTATGTCTTTTTGGATACATGATCGCCTAAAGCATGTATTACGTATGGTACTCAACTGACTGACATATGTGCAACTATTTATTTTTATAGTAATCTCTCCAAACACACCGATAGAAATAATCAATATATATGTATTTCATATAATATTCGGTGTGGCATTTTTTCTTTTTATTACTTTCTTTTTCGTACATTATTTTTACTAATAATTACTTTCCTTATTCGTAAATTATTTTTACTAATAATTTTTGAATCGTGTTCCAACTTTCGCCTACCTTATTTATTATTCCCTGTAATCAATTATATTTTTGCCTTCATCGTAGGAATGAAAACTCCTCCTTCTGAAGATGTGTTGGACTGAATAGATTCCTAAAGTTTAAATAAATAATCCTTTTGTTTCTATGTAAATAGCTATATATATATAATGCGGGATTCTTTCCTGCATTTATTAAAACAAGCTTATTCATAAACTGAGGTAGCTGGTATAGTTTTTTTTTTGTTTTCTTTTCATAAGCTCGAGGCTTATTTTTCAATCTGCTGCTGTGTTCGGGTTTTATTCTTATTTATTATTTGGAGATGTAATTTATTATTTTGGGATGTCAGTGATTATAAAAATGGTTAATTGCTTTTTTGCTGATTTCTTGTTAAGTTGTATTATTTGAAGGTGGGTGATATTTTTTTTTTATTGTGTTAATTTCTTTTTAGTGAGCGTGAATAGCTATCCACTTAATGGATTTATAATGAGTTTTTCTTTTTGTCATTTTATTGACATCTTTTTATTGTGTTTGATTGACAGGTTTCTTACCATGTCAGTGTATGGGGCAGCTTAAACGACTTTAAGGTCAAAGCTAAGCAATTAACAGTCAGCAGACCTACTCACATATCAAAATATTAAAGTACACCAAGCTCTATATAATTAAGAATAAAACCAGACCACAAGAGCAGATTAAAAAATAAACCCTGAGATGTGAATTCATCATAATTTTGCCTTCAAGAAATTTTGAAGTTGACATGACTCTGATCAGTTCCATTCAGTTGATAAACATCTCCACATTATTCCTATTAATGCTCTATCTCTATCTCGATATAGAACACATTAAGGCAAATAACCTGTTTGCCAAAGTAACTTTTACGAGTAAAAAACTGAGAAAAAATAATCTTGGTACTAAGCATTATCACGACTCGACGAACAAACACACACACTCACACTCACACACACACACACACACACACACACACACACACACACACACACACACGCGTGCGCGCACATATATTATGCTCATTGTGTGCATGCTTCGGTATATTTATATTGCAGTTAAGATTATTTTGTTTTATTTTCTAACAACCGCTTTCCTAGCGTGAAATTTCTAATCGCAATTTAAAATTGTGTCATTATTACTATGATATATATATATATATATATATATATATATATATATATATATATATATATATTCAGCGTGCCAAATTATTTTTCTAATATTTCAAAAACCGTCTGATCAATTCACACAAAATTTTCACACAATGTTGGCAACACCAAATTGCGCAATCACTGGATTTTCATACTGATTTGCACAATTCAATAAAACTGGTGCCATATTTGTTGTCAGCACGGTGATTTGAGTATTCCAAATTATTAGAAAAGTGTAAGAATTTAGTGAAAAGCTGAGCTGTAAAAGCAGTTTAAGCAATGCCGAAAAAAAAAAAAACTATCACTCCAGAACTCCCAAAGCTAAATCTACCCTAGAAATTTTTAAAATGATAAGGAGGTGTCATCAAACAGTGAAAAAGTTCACCGCCGACCGTACACAAGTACGCAAAAGGGCAAATATAGGCAAGCCAAGGGTTATTTCACGTCGTCTCATGTCACGACTTAAACGAGAGGCCAAAAAGAACCATGGACTTACCAGTCAAGAGCTCTGCAGGCGCACTGGGGACCCTACTGTGTTTAAAAGTAATCGGTGTCGGTATCTGAGGGAAATAGCAACAAAATGGACCGAGGGCAATATGAAGATTGACTTCTCTAAAGGTTTGTTCACAGACAAAACACGAGCAACACTTGATGGCCTAGAGAGATGGTGCAGAGCCTGGGTAATGAACGGACAGAATCGCCATCAGCGTTTGAGATGACAACAAGGCGGTGGAGGCATAATGACCTGCGGTGGTATTATTAGAAAAACATTAGTGGGCTCATGGAGAGTACCAAATGGCGTCAAAATGACTGCTGATGCATACATAACGTTTATGAATGAGCATCTTAAAACGTGGATGAAAAGGCAAAGGGTTGCCTTCAGAAGGACCATTGTTTTTATGCAAGATAATTTTCCCTCACATGCTGCTCACAAGATTACTGAATATTTGAAAGAGTTAGGCTTCGATAAACCTCGAAAAATGAAGTGGGCAGCAAATTCTCCGGATTTGAACCCAATTGAAAACCTTTGGACCATCATGAAGCAAAGAGTGTACGCCAGTCGACATCCTACAATTTACAAATTCTATGGATTGTCGACTTCATCAAATTAATAGGTAATCTACTTTCCCTGTTTTGAAATAACAAGGAATGTAGATTACCTATTAATTTGTTTAAAGCTGTGGCTTTGTTTGTATCTGTTATTATTTGTTTGATTATCTTATTTAGTAGCTTGTTTTCATCATAAATATTCACGTGCAACATTAATAATCGTTTTGTTTGCTCAATTCTGGGAAATTTACTAAAACTTTCTAATAATTTGCACGTTCAAATCACTGATAACAAATATGGCAGCAGTTTGTTTACATTGCGCAGATCAGTATGAAAATTTTAGTGATTGTGCAGGTTAGTGTTGCCAACATTGAGTGAAAATTTTATGTGAATTGATTAGACGGTTTTTGAAATATTAGAAAAAAGTTATCTCGATAATAATTTGGCACGCTATATATATATATATATATCACTCTCTAGCTAGTTGTTTGCTGATTAACATGTCTCAACACAGATCATTTAACATCGCTAAAACAAAAACACAGACGGTATTGAACATGTTATTTTTATTAGGAAACAAAATATATGATTAGAAAAATCAAACATACAAAATAATAGAAATGATACTTTGTTACAGATTATGTAAATTTTTGTTGGGTTGCTCATTTCAGTGTGATATCAAGAATTATTCAATATTCTTCTGTTTATAATTTGTGGTGTTATTGTTGAAAATAGAGAATGCATACTTTAAACTTGAAAATTTAATTCTATTTATTTTATAATCGATAATATTATTTTTCATCAGTCCTAAAAATTTAAATAAAAAATCGTTTTTTGCTCACTATAGTTATGCATTACAAATAAAATACGATATAGACCCATATGCGTTTGTGCCTAGATATTAATTGATATTGTCATATAATGTGATAGGTTTATAATCATGTACAATAGTAAGATTCAAAATATATAAAAATAATAAAATCTTCTTCAATAACTGCCCAGTTTGTTGTTATTTATTTTCTGTTGCAATTTGTAAAACATCTAACAAAAATAAGAAATTATATCAAATTAATGCGCCACTCCGGTGTCCGTCATTCAAAGCGACTGTATGTTCATATTGTTTGCTTTTAAGTCAAAGAAACAGATATTGAAATACCTTCTTGATATTGTGTGTGCGTCGATTCGTCTAACTCTCAATTTCAACCCAAAAGTATAATCCACTGGGCTCAAATGAGGATAATTTGGAATAAAAGGAGATATTTTGTGGTAGCGGAGATCAAGATCCTAAACATGGCACATAATCCTGCGTCACATGTCCCCTGTGGGATGAAACTGCAACCTGCTGACATTCATACAGACTAATCTAACATAATCGAAATATTGACCAAAGTTTCAATTTGTTTCCAAACTGAAAACTAGCGACATGACATGTTGGACCCGACCTCCAAAAAAGTCACAGAGGTAGTATACTTGGCAAAGTATCCCTGTGGGTACCTCGTTCAATTTCTAGTTTTAGTCGAAGTTCGCATCGGAAAAGTGTTATATGATGTAGTGTTGCTTTAGGATTTTTCTTTTGTGCATCATGATGATGTTGTTTGAGTTCCTTAACAATACTCGAGACATACTGTATGAATATGATTTCTCTGATACAGTTTGGTTGCTTTTAAACAGACATGCCTCTCAGAACTATCCTACAAACACGTGTGTCCCCCAAGGCTCTATCCTAGGTCCTACGCTCTTTCAAATCTACATCAATGATCTCCCCGACGCCATATCATCCCAAGTTGGTATGTACGCCGATGACACCACAGTTTACTCTCGCCTCGATAAAAAATCTGGTGTTGGTGACAAGGCGAACCTCGGTGCCGAGCTTGAAAAGACCTCCAATCCGTGGTAGATTGGGGTAAGAAATGGCTCGTAAAATTCAGTTCTGCCAAAACGAAGCTGCTGTCAATTAACCACCACAGACAACAGCACCTCCCCACCATCAGCATAGAACAGGCTTGCCTACCAGAGAGTAAGCCTGCTTGACTTGACACTCTCAGTGGACCTCAAGTGGAATGACTACGTCGAATCCATTGCTAAATCCGCTGCTATGAAAGTCGGCTCTCTGTACAGGGCCCGGAAATTCTTTCCGCCTGAATCTATCCTGCACATATATAAATCTACCGTCCGCCCGTGTATTGAATACTGCTGCCACATCTGGTCGGGTGCCTCTGCTATTCTCCTCGGGATTCTTGACAAAATACAGCGGAGAATCTGTAATGGGATCGATACTGACTTGGCTGACCGCCTGCATTCACTCTCTCACCGGCGTGACGTGGCTTCCCTGTGCCTCTTCTATAAATACTTTCACGGCCTCTGTTCTGATGAACTTAAATCACTGGTGCTCCCTAGGTGTGAATTTGCACGAGATACTAGATTAACAACTAGATTCCACCCTTTTACAGTGAAACCGATGAAATGTAACCGCAATTTCTACTCCAACAGCTTCTTTTCTCGGACTTCACGCCTGTGGAATTCCCTTCCGTATGATTGCTTCCCCGACGGCTAGAATCTCCAGGAATTTAAATGTAAGGTCAATAGACACCTCCTAACACACTAACTCGCACCCATTCTCTCCAACACTCTTCCTATGTACTTTCTTACTCGTCCATCACCCTCTTTCTGACATTTCCTATATCCAATCGCTCTATGTTAGTTAGCCCCTGCGCTATAGTGGCAGTGGAATGCCTTACTTGGGGTGATATGATTTAAAAAAATATTACTTTGTTTTCTATTTATAGTAAGCTAAATGTGTCTTATAAAGTACATTTTATATCAACTATCAGGTTTTCTGCGTAAGAACGCACTTACTTATAAGTAGGCATATACATAAATAAGAATTTGTGCGTATGTGTGCATGAAAACGGTTACTTATAATTACTGTCTTTCAGAAAAGTTATCTGCAACAACAGCAACATCTGAAAGTAATCGCCAAAGTAAATTATTCCCAAGTCTTGTCTATTGTAAATAGTTCTACTTCGGTGGTTTATCCAGTCTGGCTTACCTCTTTTGTTTTTGTAAAAGATTTTGATGACCTAGTCTTTGAAATACTGGATTAATTTATTCTACTTCCAGCAACAAACAATACTTAGGTGAAGCCTTGCATGCAGAACAAAACTTCCATATATCCCTATCTCTGTAGAGATGCCATAAAACCTTACGGCTTTGCTATATCTCAGCTGATCGATTCCTATCACAATTTCAGATGCAGTCAGTTCTTTGTTTCAACTCTGCTGGTTGTTTCCTGATACCATCTATGGCAACGACCCCGTCCGTTCGATTGGCGCTTAAGATTGTGTGGAGTGCTCTTAGTAACGATTCAGAATAGAGTCATTGTAAGTGTGCATTTCAGTCCCGCCTGGTGTGCAGTGTTTGATCGACACACGGTTGGTCGCAGATTTTAGCATTAACGTCGTATCTTTTTTTCATTTTCCTCGAAGAATTTATTTCGGAGAACGCAACAAGTTTAGCAAAAGACAGCGTTCTTATTTTGATATGATGTGTGAAGTATCCGTGCCTGATATGTATTTTCTTAACAAGTATTTATAGTTCTACTTTTATCCATACAATCTCAGATCCAGTTTGCTGAGTGTCCATGCATGTTATGTTTTCATATATTCTAGAAGTGTAGGTTCTATAATTTTACAGTGAGATTGAAATAATTTTAAGTTCTGAATTTTGATATAGTTTTAATTACTTATAGGAATACTTGTACAGTAAGACCTGTGGTTAATATTTGACCTTTGATTGTCCGGATTATGTTGTACACTGCTTCTATGAACCAAAGATGAATGAACTGGGAATCAAATTTGGTGATCGGCTTGACATTAACGATAAACAACGAACACGGATTTATATAAAAATATGCAATTATATTTTTATTCTTTTTTTCTTCTGTGACGTTGTTTGGAATAGTCGATGATCAAAGCCATAGCAAACAGGCATACGAGGGAGAGTTGACTACTGGATTGTTTTCTTTTCTTAATCCAGTCACTTCTCCATCTCTCCCCAAATCTGTCCGGCTCTCGATCTGTCCATTTTTTCTCTCTCACCTCTCACTTATATAGACAAGTCTCGTCTGACACGTTATTATTCTGCTACGCATTTGTTCGCTACATTCGAACGTTTATATTCTGACTTGGACTGTTACGCTGTTTATCAAAACAAAATTTTGTTTGTCACTTCGGTTTTTGCACGCTTGACCTTTCAATACAATGTCTATTTTCTTTTAAATTCCACCGGTCCTGCATTGATCCATCCATCAATTATTTCATCAATGTAAAATATACACCGCAGTAAAAGAATATATAACAAATGAAAATATGTTTTCAAAACATCTATAGTTTTTTCTTACAGTATCTGAATAAAGACGAAAATCTAAGTCTTGAACTGTGATTGTATATAATCACGAATCAAATGACTTATAAGCAAATTAGATAGAAACACCAGTCAAGCAACGTCAATCTTGGGCGGTACTAAGATGGGTGACTGTCTGGTAATACCAACTGCTGTAAGCTTGGGGTTGTTATAATGGATAGTTGCACGAATTTGTTAAAACGTTAATTGCAGTTGGGTTCGATATCTTAACTTACACTTACATAGATTAGGATAATGTGTAAATCTATCTCTTCTCACCCTATAAATTAATTAGTAAGACTGGTTTCATTAAATGATTATTATCTAAAAATATCCCTGCAATCTAAAATTATTTTCTGGTTTTAAACAAGCAGCTAAGGGTTCATAAACTGTCGAAAACAACTCAAACAAACAAAATTAAAAACTACTTTGCCGTCTTTTTTTTTTTTTTTAATAAATGCTGTCATATTTTATAATTTCGTTTTGTCTGAAACTAAAATACAAATTCTACCAGAATATAAAAGAAAATGAATAGTTTACAAAACCAAAAATGAATTGTCTGCAGAATTGAGATCTGAAATTTGTTATATTCTGTTGTGTAAATCAATGATTTTAAAATAAAATAGATATTAATCAATGGAAAACGTTTTTAGCCTTTTGAAGAATCGAAGAATGCAATTTCAAATCGATTTCGATCCGCCATGTTATAAAGTTATATATTTTAGGGATTTCTCATGTAGTATCGCATATTCAGTTATAGACAAAAATGACTGAAATGTAGTAATTAGGAAGGATTAAATACAAAAATGAGAGAAAACAAGAGATAAAAACAAGAGAGATAAAACTGAAAATATCATAATAATAACGGAGAATTTGTTTTTTAAATGAGCGAAAGAGAAATAAGAAAGAAAGAAAGAAAGAAAGAAAGAAACAAACAAACAAAGATGGAAATAATCAAATAAATAAATATAAGTGAAAATGAGGAAAAGGGAAGAGAAAGTAAAACATTGAAAACAAAGAAAAGAATAAATGAAGAAAAGAAAAATAAATCTATGGAGAATTATTAAAGAAAATGAGACATAAAAAATAAGAATATTATAAGAAAATCAAAAACTAAAAAGAAAGACATAAGAAAGCCTAGAGAAACAAAGTCAAAAGAGAACTTAAGAATAAAAATAAAAAAAAAAGTATACAGAGTAATAAGAAAATATGAAATAGAAAAGACCAAAATCGATGAAAAATTAAAAAAAATAAGAAAGTATTTAAATCTAGAAGTATTAATAGGAAAAGCAAAAAGAAAAAGAAAAGAAATAGAAAAAATATGAAATAGAGGAACATCGTATATTTGTTTTGTGAAAGTGTTCAAATAAATGCTCATAGAAGTACGCATTTTTAATGTAGATTAATTTTCTTAATATAGGTTCATTTTTAATATAATATAATTTGTTTTTTAAAAAACAAGTAATCTCCTTTTTATACATGAAATATAATATTTTATAACTCTAAAATATTTTTCATATACCCCATTTATTTTAAATGCCAAATATATTTTTCGATGGCATGATATATAACTAAGCCAACACTGTAATGAGCAGAAGTTTAAATTAATTAACGATTAGTTTATACTCAGTAACTGAAAATTGCAAATGTATGTATATTTATTAATTTATGCCTAATTACTCTGCTGTATTACACCGAGCACTGGTTATATTAACAGCAATAATATATATATATAGTACGATGGCTAATTTGTCGCCTAAACTATGCAATGATGAAAATTATACTAATATTGCATTTTAACAGATATTACCAAGATTACACAAAAATATCTTGAAATATTAAAATAAATTTATTCAATAAAATCACTATAAGCTTTGAAGCTATGGGGGGATGGTTATTATTTATTAATTCGGACTTGTGGTATACATAACCAAACTTCCTACAGCTTACAGATTATTTAGAATTATTATCAAAATTGTCAGGTTATTATCAGTTTGGAAGCAGTTGTTTGTGTGAATTTGTGTATTAATGTGGAATATTGGAAGAATGAATATATGCATGTTAAAATAGAAATTTAGTAATATAAAGGATAACATGAATTGTGGTAGAAATTAATGTTAATTTAGAAAGTTAAGGTTATCAAGAAATGTTCGTAGTAGTAATTTTCTGGAAAGAGTTTTACGTAGGTATGTGTGCATGAGCGTTTGTTCAGTAGAAGTGTCTTTGAATGGAGAAGAAGTAAAAAGAATCAGCACACGTGAAAGAAGGAGAAAGAGAACACTGTCCAGTTTAACTTGAAGCTTCTCCACTTACAACTTAGGTTATCGTCTCTGCTGTTTACTTCCCCTTGACTGTCTGACTGACGCTGACCGGAGCCTTTTATATTATTCAAATTTTTTCACTGAATCGCGAAGTTCTTTTTTTGGTCTTGCAAATCGCTTCCTTAGGTCAGAAAATCGACTTAACATCTACTTGCAAAATCCTTTTTCTGCATGGGAAAAACCAGGATTTTACACGTCATTGTGAATTTTTATAAAAGTGAAGAAGAAGGTTGATTTTAATTCTTAATTTCCTATTCGCCACAACTTCAGTCACGGACTATAGACAACTTTGTAATCTCCTGGAAAGACTTCTTGTTTAAGTTGGTGAATGCTACCATAATCCTTGCCTTCAGTTCATCTTGGTGTTGCAGTCAGTTTTGTTAGTCTCATACTTAACTGAGCGATACACATAATAATCAAGGAGTTTCAACCTGAGGAGATAGGTGGACAGATATAAGGGGTGATGTGTTTGCAGAAATAGACTGACAGAAATGACTAGATATATCATCTAACTCTTTAAGAATCTTCTCTTCTGTCATAGTGATATATTTTTATTTGAACTTCCGTCGCAAATGCCAAGCAGTACAGCATACTGTGCCAAATATCAAGCATAGTGAACTTTTTGAAGACCTACCATTGAAAGGCCAATTCCATATTAATTACAAACAAGGTGTAAGATTAAATGAAAGGTAGCTCTTCCAGATTACCCTTGGGAAAATTCCGATTTAACTGTGTCCTTTTCCAAACTGGGTACAGCTTTGTTGAACTAGGTTCTCCACGGCAGTCGAAATCCAGCTTCCAGTTCCCAGGTACCAAATGATATCCCAAGAGATTTGAAAATGTTTTTGACGCAGTATTTAAAGCGCTTCCATGGATTGTCTTTGGTACGCTTGCCTGCAGTTAATTCACCATAAAAGGCACGTTTGCCAAATTACTTGTCCAGTTCTTCTGATTGAGGATGATTAGCTTCTTAATCTTGGAAACATTAGCTTTTTCCAGAAATTCTGTGTCAGGTGTAAAAGACTGCCATTAAACATGCAAGATTATTCTGATTAACTTTTGGTGTACACTTTCAAGAATGTTAATATGACGTCTGTATTTTGTCCATATTTTGGAAGAGTACAAATGAGCACTTAAAATATTGATAAACTTATATTTTGAATGTAAGTATGATGTTTCTGTCAAACCGCACTCACTTTTCCAACCATGCAAAAAATTTAATAGCTTTTTATTTACGGCGAAGTATTTTAGCATCTAGAGCCGTATGTCATGAGAATGTGCTTTCAAAGTATAGAAAGGTATTTACCACTTTCAGCCTTCAGCCATTCACAAATTTGTTTTGTTCAGTTGACCAGGTGATGGTGTGCACACTATCTTGTGTTTACTTTTTTTTTTCAAATTGATAGTAAGTCTCACATGCGTGAGTACAAATTTTCATGATGATCTGCACATCTTCCTCGGCATAAGCCACGAGATCAACATCATCAGCAAAAAGCTCACGAATAGCTTGCTGAAAAATTAAAACTAAAAAAAATTAAATTAAAACTCTCGAAAACACAAATAAGCATCAATGCCACAGTTTCTGAAGACATGAGAGAGCATCACAACATAAAGGTTGGAAAATAAAATAGGCGTAAATATATTTCCCTGTTTCACATCATTCTCAAAATATTTTTTTCAAAGAGTGTGCCAGTGAAGTTCATGCTAGCTTACATGTTGCTGTTTAGCTTTTCAAGCAGCCTGAGAAACTGTGAAGG
Source organism: Ascarosepion bandense (assembly GCA_037127315.1). NCBI lineage: Eukaryota > Metazoa > Mollusca > Cephalopoda > Sepiida > Sepiidae > Ascarosepion > Ascarosepion bandense. The sequence continues at coordinate 2,989,736 of JBBBDQ010001669.1, forward strand.
GCAACTTAGTTTTCTTAAAATTGTCCACAAGGCGTTGCTATTTATTGTGTCAAATGCCATAGGTCAACGAAAACTTTATAAAGCGGAACAAAGTGTTCAATATATTTTTCTACCAGTTGTCGGGCTGTGAAGATCATGTCCATTGTGTCTCTACTAGTGCTATACCCACACTAAATCTCTGTTATCAATTCAGAACAGAAATGTGTCTAGAAGCGTTTGAGCAACATCGTGGCAAAAACTTTACCAATAGCTTCAAGTAGGCATACTTCCTTCTGGTTGCTAAAATCTTACTTTTGACCTTTTACTTCATATATAGATACAAGAATGGCATGAATCCAGCCCTGACTGACATGTGTTTTATTCTAAATATCTAAAAGTAGATGTATTCTGCTTGCAATTTTGGTTTCTTTATGTAGGAGCACTTCAACAAGTATTTCTTTGTGTCTTGGTGCCTTCCCAGAATTATCTTCTTAAATTGCCATCCTAGTCTCTCCATGTTAGTGAAATTGCCATATCATGCACGTCATACTGAAGCAGATTATTGCTTATGTTATAATCAACAACTGAAGGATTATCAAAAAAATATGAAAATTATTCAGTTCAACGCTATATATACATATGAGCTTGTGTGTGTGTGTGTGTGTGTGTAAGCTGCTCTCTTTTAACCGCCACAGAGAAACTCACCTACCTTCCATCAGTATGGATCACGATAGTCTCCCAGAAAGAAAAACACTGCACCTCCGCTGCTTCACATTCTCAGTCGACCCCAAGTAGGACAACTTTATCGAATGTATAGCTAGATCTACTGCTAGGAATTTTGGGTCACTGTGTCGAGCCAGGATGCTTTTGTCGTGAGAACCCTTCTTGCACATACAAAAATCAACCATTGACCAGTGCGTTGAATACTGCTGTCATATCTAGTTGGACGATCTTTTTATTTATCTTGGGGTTCTCAACAAAATCTAAAGGAGTACCTGCAATGTAATCAATTCCGATTTGGCAGCTCGCCTTGAGTAAGTTTCTCACCGATGGGATGTGGCTTTCCTCTGTCTTTTCTACAAATATTTTCACAGTTTTGCCTCTGACAAACCTATTTCCTTTGTGCCCTGACTAACCGAATTTACTCAAACTACTACATTGACAACTAGGTTCCACCCTTTCATAGTCAAAACAGTCAACTTTATCTGCCATTTCTACTTTTACTCTAGCAGTTTCTTTTTTTCGCACTTTCCGCCTATGGAAACCATTTCCGCATGCTTGCTTCCCTGATAGCTAAAATGTACAACATTTTAAGCGCAACGTTAATTTCCAACTTTTTATTTCCTTGATCCCCATCATTATTTTATCTTTTCTCCGACACTCACTGTACCTTGTTTTTAGTTTCGCTCCCCTCTCATGGAACACCTCACCTGCGCACCAGCATCAGTACTGCCTTGCTTGACGCTAAACGATTATAATGTCCACACACACACACACACACACACACACACACACACACACATATATATATATATATATAGATAGATAGATAGATAGATAGATAGATAGATAGATAGATATACACACACTCTATCATATGACATTTCAGCATATTGGCGAAGAAAGCTCTTTATGGCTTGGTACATGTCCAGCCATCCCTTTATTGAAACTTGTCGGTTTCCATTCCTGTCCAATCCATCTGCTTCTCTTGCATTCAATGTGCTCACGATCATCGTGGAATATCGATGACGCGATATTTGCTCAATATATCTGTTGATGAAGATAAAAAACGATTTCTTAAAAAAGTTGATTTCATAGTGATAGTAGATAGCCTCAACCAGAATTCAAAATATTGATACCGGTCCCCATGTACTGATCCGTTAAGTGACTCATCCTCACCTGCGTCGTCACGTGATACCTAATGTGCAACCAAGTTTTACCCAGATTTTCGAGCTATCGAGAGTGTCATATTTTATAGTATGCATTGAAAAACAAACGAAGCGGTAATATATACTTCGATCTCGACGAAAATAATTGGCATTAATTAGCTTTTGCTTTTCAGATTGAACGTTTACTGGTCTTGAGTCATTTGATCTGTAGTCACTGTATTTTGATTTATTCCTTTATCATTTGTAATCCACTCGTTCACTCGCAATCGAATTAAAACAAACATCGTTCATGAGAAATATTTTTGTCTTTTTTCTTTTATAATAATTTTCTAATAAAATCTTGATTCCCTTTGTACTTTCTTTTGTTGAATTGTCATATATCATATTATAGTCTCTTTATCAGACCGTGCTAACCTTTGCTGTTTGAGATATTGATGGTATTGAAATGAGTTCAATAATATAAAATGATGCTGAGTACATAAGTTTTAATAATTGAAATAAAACAATGATAATGCTGAGTTAGCCCTTTCCAAACTGGAAATATTTGACAATCAGTTACCAAATAGTTTAATTTATTGTCGGTTTGGATTATAAAAACCATTTAAAAATTATTTTTTTACAAAAAGATTGCAATTAACAAATCTGGCAAATCATTCTTCTACCAATGGGAGTTTCTATCCAAAAATTGTTTTTTGGTAGCCTGGGATTATTTTCTCTTCCATTTGCATGCGTTATCATCTTTTCCTATTGTTGCTGTTAGAAGTGATGAACTATATTGTACCCTGTCAGTGAGTAAATGTCTGGTACTTAATATAGAGGTCTTTTTTTGTTGGACGCAACGTGATTCTAACTTTTTTCTCAGCTAATAAAGTAAATACATATAGAGAATGATACAGTGTGCGATGCGTTGGGAAAGCTATGAAGATGTTGGAAACACAACTCTTACTACTGAAACAAGATTTGTCTTCACTGTGCGATCCAAATTATATGTGCCTACCTGCTGTGTTTACTAAATACAGATAAGAAAGAAACATTTTTACTCTCAATCTAGTAATATGATTTGCCAAATAAATGAAATTTAAAATTTTATCTATGATTTAAAACCAGTTCGAAATTGAATAAAGTGATTGTAACATATCCAACTAGATTACTCGCTTATTGACTTTTTCACTGCATGTTATATAATTGTTGCTGAATTGTGCTGGCCTGTTTTCGGAACAATAGGAAACAAATATTTACTGGGAAGAAATTATTATAAATACGACGATTTTCATAGGCGTCACTGTAGTAGTTTTGACTGGATTTTCTGCAGTGCAGGCTAAGATAAAAACACCGCCTACAAAAAATATAATAAAAATAGGTAAAAAAAAAAATGATATTATATGCTAATAAATATCCATGCAGGTTCGAAATAGCTCCAATAGCGAGTTAGTTTATAACACAAAGGCTACCGACATAAATTTCACGGAGAAATTTGAAGCAAATATACATACATGAATAGATGGCAAATAAAATTTCGTAAAAATGTATATGTACCTCTGTATATCGTCCACAGTAGATGACGTGATTTTCATAAACGCATATAACATGCTCTCAGCAGTTGAATGATAACTTGCACATTTATATTTGACCTATCAATATAAGGCCCCAGAGAGTTAAAATCGTCAAATTATTATCTTCCTTGCAGTCCGTTGTTCCATTCAATAGAACATCGGTTTGGCTGGGAGATATCTTGAGACTTTATTGAGAATTAAGATGTGCACATTGGTACGATTTGTTGCCAACCAGATGGACACATTATTATACAGACACTAACAAAACTGTCCACTGTTCTACCAACAAGACACGGACTAAAAGAAACAGAAGTCAAATTCTGAGAGCTTGTGTGGCAAACCAAATTGCCTAATTGCAAGAAATGCCATATTTAGAGTTTTTTTATTGATGAGAAATATATTATGGTTGGCAGATGAGTATTATTGTGACATAGAGGCTTTTTAGGATTTAATTATTTGTTTACTTTTACGCGTTCGTTAGCGTACATACAATTTTAATGAATAAAGTATCTGCCACTTTCTTTAAATGGAAGAATAGTTTAAAGCTTCATGCTTCTTTAAACTTTATACCGTAACCTTCGAGAGAAAATGTTCTTAAATAAATGTCTTCAAATTCTAAGTAGGTGGATGCGACGCAAGACAAATTTTCTATATATAATGGTTTAATCGCCAAAGCATGACGATCCACTGGCCATATAGAAAATCACTATTCGAAATGTTTTGATACCGCTTCATAAATACATAGCTGCTTCCCTCCAGTGTTAGGTGATTCTAACATTTCTCCAGTAGAACAACCACTTTGTGAAGTATATACAAATGCTAATTTCAAAAACTAAAATGTTTACGAAACTAGAAATATTTATTTTACCTTCTAAATGATTTATTCCAGAACTACATCCCATGATTATTGGCATTATCATAATATTTCAGTGGGTCTACATAAATCAATTCCTATCACGATTGGTTTCTGTTGATCTACGTTATTATTTTATGACATTACTCCGTACAAAATGAATTAGAAAACTGAAACAAAAAATTTACCTTATTTCAATGATGAATGACGGAATGATATTAAGATTGTTTAGAGATGATCTTCATATAGGAAATGCATCGTTTTCCCTTGTCTCTCTTATTCTGTCCGTTCTGTGGGTATCAGATTCTCCAAACTTTCCTTCCTCATTACGTTTCCCGGAAAATTCAGCTGCCTGATGCTGAAAATAAGTTTGCTTTTTGTTTTCATTCTCTCTAAAAACTCGTCGTGGCTCACATGTTCGGCCCATGCTATTCTCAGCATCCTTCGGTAGAACATCATTTCTGTTACTTCCATTCGTTCTTTCATATTTGATGAAATTATCTAGCATTCGCGACTATATAAGAGAACAGATATCATATAGCAGTTCATTACTCTTTTGCTTGTTTTCAACAAATCTTTCCCTTCTCTCAATACTCTACTCAGATTTTGAAATGCGTACTTGATCATCGCAGTACGGCTTCGGATCTCAGTGTCGCACTATCTGTTCTCTGTTAGAACTCTTCCCGGGTATTTAAAGTTTGGTGCCTGCGTGACTTTAGTATCTCTGATCTATAATTGTCATTTTTGCTTCTCTTTTTGCTGATGACCATGCATTCAGTTTTCTTGTAGTTTATACTTTGTCTTTTTTACTCGCTTTCCTTCGCTACCTTCAGTAGGGAATCATGTAGTTTTTTTTCTTGTCTACGATCGGCACTGTGTCATCTGTGTATCTTATATTGCTAAGATGGTGGCCACTAATGCCGAATCCTGGAAGGAGTTTTAGATTTCACTGATAATAAAAGTTTTATTAGTAAAAGGTATGTTTTATGAATGGACTGTCCCTTAGTAAAGTTTTACCTGGTCTTTTCTTTGAATTTCTTTAATGTGATTTTAACCTCGATATCATGTTAAACTGTCCTGATAATTAACTATTGCACATCCTATATTTGCTTATACAAATAATCACATAAATTCACACCAAAGAAACAAAATAAATTTCGGAATAATTATGATTTCAGAGCACTCAGTTTTTGAACCTTTCAATATTGAGAGGACGATACATTAAGCTCTTTCAATATCCTAATTAGTTCATATTAAATGCAAAACATAAAGCTCAAATTTTTAAAAATAAAATATAAACAGTAAAAATAATCTTAATAAAACTACACACATTATATTACCTACGGACCTTACCAAATCTACAATTAAAAATAATTATTCTAAATATATCACACAATTTGTTACAATTTCTAAAACAATAAAGGTCTTAAGAAATACAAAAACAAAAAATTAAAACATAAATCAGAAATTTATCCTATCGCCTGTAGTGTTTATCACAAAACGTATACAGGAAATACTTAGGGGAATTTAAATAAAAGATTATATGAACACAAAAGTAAATGAGTCTCATCATAATTTCGATTTAAGATTTCCTTAATTAAAGAGCAAAAGTAATTTAATAAGGTGAAAATTAATAAAAATGAAATGATTTTATATACTTCCGCGGTAAATACTTACGTCCTGGTTTTTACGTTTCATCTTTCTTAAAGTTATCTTCTATTGCCACAATATTGGATATTGAAAAACAAAACAAAAGCATATATACCTAAAGTTTGATTATAATACTGAGAATGTTTGCAATGGTGTGAATTAACTTTAAAGTAAAACTCACGTTTGAAGTAAAGAAAATGTCAGATTAAAAATAAATCCATTTAGAAAATGCCTTTTTTATATTTTGGAATGAAATCGAGCGTATATGGCTTTTTGGGAAAATCTGTGATTGAGTAGTTTAAGGTCCCCCCCCATATTAGACGGTAGTTTGTTCAACAAATATAGACTCAGGTTCAAATGCGTCCGGAGATCGTATTTTCTTTAGTAGATGTTCTCGAGTTAAAAAAAATTAAACGCAGATATCCACTAAAATAACGGTTGAAGTAATAAAACACACACACACACACACACACACACACACACACACACACACACACGTACGTGTGTGTTTCCTATGTATTAAAATAGATAAGAAATTTAGTCTGAAAAATCTCATCGAATAATATTAGAATTTCAGTATATGCGAATAAAAACAATTTAACAGAGAAATGTTTTTTCTAGAATTTAAGACATTATTAGTCGAATCAATAAAATATAAAATAATTAATGACTGAAGAGAGAGGAATTAATTCCTTCATAATTTGCTTCGGATATATTACGGACCAACTTTTTTGCAGCCAGAGTTAAAATTAATGTTTATCATATTTGAGAATCATAAGGAAGATATGGCCGAAAAGACAAAAATAAACGTGAAAAAAGGAGTAAGCGTTATGCAGAGAGATAAACAACCTCACAATGACACCCCTCGTAATGTTATCATCAAAAGGCAACTTAAAAAAATCGATTAGCAGTATAGTCAGCAATTAATTAATTTGTTTCATAAATTAAAACGTTATTAGAAAAATTAGACAGATCCCCTCAAGACAGAGAATGATTAAAATGACTATAATCAGAATACGAATTTGAATAATTCATAGAATAATATCAATATCTGATATGATAACAGATGTAGATGGCCCATTGTTGACAAAAAACGAACTTCAAGTGAGTTAGAGGAAACACGTTCAAGTCAGTCAAGAATTACTAGTGACGTCACGGTGAGTAGCCGAAGCAGAAAAAAATACTATAACACTTGGAGCAAGTTATAACAGGGACGAAGAAGGACCGAAACACATACGGAGTAGGAAAAAGTATTTTTTGCTTCGGTGCATATGATAACAGTGATGATGAGACAATATAACTACGTTGGTTTAATTTTTTATTTGTTGTCTATAAAAAAGAGAAAGAAGAAAAAAGGTATTATTAAATATGGAAGAATTATTAGCCCAAGTGATAAAAAGACAATTACAACAGCACTTACTGAAATAAACAAAAGAAAACGGAACATATTGCCTTTTCCTTTTCTATAATGATCATTCCTGCATTAGGTTTTAATACAGCTTGGTTAAGAACAGCTTTTCTATATTGCTATTAATTTTATCATTTTTGTACGCACCTACTGAGTTTTTATCTTTCATTTTCTCGAGCTCTGCACATTTCCTATTTAGCCATTCCCTATTTATCTGCTTGCACTTATCCCTGATTAATTAGTTTAGCTTGAAATATTACAAGCCATTACTTGGATTTAGCTACTGTCACTCCTTCATAAGATAGAGAATTCTATCTATCAAGCTCATTTTTCTCTTTCCATTGTCTTGTCCTCCAAATTATTTTTCTTTTGCTATTCAAAATTTCTTTAAAGTATACTTCTGTCAATCCATAAAAGTTTCTTACTCGCTAATAAATCTGAGTTTTCTTGATAGCAAATAGTTTTAGTGAGGGGATTTTTTCATGTTAGTCTTTAGGCAATGTTTTGAGTTTTAATCTATTTTAATGTTTTTGTTCTTTTTTTCCTTTTGTTCTTCTTGTTGTTCTTCTATACATTGTATCCCTGCTGGACAAGGGTAATCATGCGTTTCTGCTGCCTCCTATCTCTTGCAGCTCTTAGCAACTTTTGCCTCTTTGAAAAAAACTTCTTCATTCCGCTAGATATGTGGCTTTCTGCCTTTGTCTATCACCTTTGTTGCCAATATATTCTGTGAGTGAATTCTTTTAGTCTTCTTCCTCGTTATTGTTTCCGCTGCCTCTTTTTAATTCAGAGTATACATGTTCTTTCTGTTTCTATGTTATTTAAAACCTATTTGTTGCTTGGACTCTCCGTTTATAGTATTCTCAGCATTCTTCTGTAGAACCACATTTCTGTTGCTTTCAATTTCCTCTTCATTTGCGAGGAGTTTATACCGAATTCATTGCCATAAACGAGAATTTCTACCACATGAGAGTTCAGCATTCCTCTTGGTTTCTATCTTTTTTCCTGTTTCTTCGTACTTAACGTGTCTTTTAAAATGCAACTTTCGTTTTTCCTACAAGTGTTCGGATTTCAGTGTAAAATTGTTGATCCTATCTTAAAAATATCCTTGATACACAAAATTCACTACTTGCTTGCGTTGACATTCCAATTCGTAGTTCGCATTTTGACCTTTTTCACTTACTGGCAAACATATATTCAATCTTCTCCCATTTGACAGTCTTTTATTCTAGCTTTTCTTTACTACGTTATCGAACAGGTCCTATTGTGTTCTGTGTCTGACATCAAGACAATGACATTTACGTATCTCATAATGTTAAGAATCCTAGTAGAGTTTTCATCTTCTATAGACAGAGCAGTCTCGCTCTAGAGGTTGCAGAAATCCATTGAAGAGACACATCCTTGTCTTAGACTCCTTTCTTTATTTTCTTTATATATATGTAGATAGTGTGTAGGCAGTTTTCGTTCTAGCATTTTAAAAAAATCATTCTAACATCCTTTCCAAATATATCTAGTTTTGATAACAGTTGGAATATTTCTTTGTACAGTATTTTATTAAATATTTCTGCGTAATCTATCAAATATATGGGGACATCATTCTGCATTTTTGTTTCTCTATTCGGCATTACTCTTGTCTATACAAACTTTCTTTTTCCACTGTCCATGACAAAGCTGCAATATTTTTGTTCTATTTTACTTCAGCATATTCTTTTTCTCTGTAAGGAAGTCTTCATTTGTTACCACGTTGAGTTTGATATTAGAGTAGTCTAGGAATGGCAGAAAATTGCAAACTATACATACTTAAAATAAGAAATTGAGAGAATATAGACGTGTCAAAATCTAGTTGCAATAGGGTCATTAAGAATTGTGTTTTATATCCATTGATTGAACCTATTGGATTAATGAATATGTTTTTATTCGTTGAAAAATACCCGTTTCTTTTGTCCAAATTTATTATATATTTAAAGCTGTTGGATGTAACATGATATTCAGTGTAAAAGCAGTTAATAAAATCCACATAATATACATTGTGACACCTTAGCATAAGAGTATCGTGATGACTGATGAGACGAAAGTACAGAAGTGACAAATGCTGACAGGTAAAGTCGGAGAAATATACCAAGCAACAGCTCAGGTTATCCCGTTTGACGCACTCGAGATTATTTCCAAGGTCGCTTTAGAAATTCCTGGCATCAGTGAAAGTGCACAGGTTCTCGCCCTGTTTAGAATAGCCCATGTTATACAGAACAAATGGCGTCTCTATGTTGAGTGTAGGATCTGAATATGACGACCATGATCGGCTGAATGGTCAACGTCTTCATGATTTACCAGCCATGGATTTAGTGACTTCTGATTTGATTTGACAGACAAACGCTTGGGTAGCACTCACCCTGACATCAGTCACATTAGTGCAGATATGGATAAATACTTATCGACATGGCAGTATATCGTAAAAAGTGGAGCCTGGCGAAAATAATAAGGTAAAATTACCTGACAGATCAAAACGTAGAAAGATACCAAGCAGCAGCTCAAGATCCCTCGTTTGTGCTTGACGCACTCGGGTCTCTCTCAGGAATCGTTATACTTTGTCCTGAGTATGACAATATATATCATACGTTAACAAGGCCTCTGATTAGAAGATTGTTGTTCCCAGTTCCACTATGATCCAGGTTGTTGGCACCTATCTGAGACCCAGTTATGGGCAAATAAGGAAACCCAAACAAAAATCAGGAGAAGAATTTTATTATAAAGTTAACAACAATACATTTTATAGCAAAATTACAAATTGTACCTTTTCATAAATTCACACAAATACATTGTTGTCGTGAAATTGCCAGCAATATATTTTTGTAAAATTAGCAAAAAACTTTATATCATCTACCTAAACTTATATACCTAAAAAATATATGGATATATTTTTTCAAAATATTTTGAGTCAAAGACATACAGTTGCAAGCGAAATACTTAGATTTTGACATTCAGTCAGTTAAGTGCATTAAAAGATACATGCTTGGGCGATCATGTCTCAAAATAGACATGATTGACTGGGCAGAAGATTTTTCCCTAATGGGTTACCATTACTTTCTGCGGTAGACTGATTGCCAACCAAGGCTATAGAAATAATCTATCTTGCTATTTAACTTGAAGCTGGAGAGAGAAGCGACGGATTAGTACGGTATTTACGCATAAATGATTATAATGATTTCAATTGGAATTCAAACTCGGTTCTCCGATTTCTCGTTCCGATCTCTTATTCAGTGTACCACAACGCACATCCCATCGCCACAACTCATATAAATAACCCCCAAAAGTTAATATGCCGCTAAACAAAATAAACCAACCGTCAACTCTATCTGCTTCCCAAAAGCGCTTTTGGAATATCCGACATCATTGAAATTACTCAAGTGGCAGTGATGTATGCATAAGCCCATAAGCTCAAGAAAATATTTTGTCTCGAAACAGCGTGTAGGAGCTCAGATATAACCATCATTACCCAGTTGAAACATTCAAGTGTCAGAGTGAATCTTAATTTTATTAAAAATAATTGTGAAAATAGCTAAGACTCCAACTTGAAAGTCAATAGTAAACACCATTGAGAGTAGAATGTCTTTTTTTTTACTTTAGTATTAAAAGATCATTGTAGAAAAGAGAAACTGTAAGACCGTGACTTTTGTTTTATGCTGTGTTCGTGGAAAGGGCTATTAGGTAAGTATTCCCACAAACTCAACTTATGCAAACGATTCAGTTATCAGATTTCTTTCCCTTTTGCCGACCGTTGAACCTTTTTCACATTTGCTTCACTAAATTAAACGGGGAAAAATAGACATAAAGAGGTGGCGGGGAAGAGAATTTAATGATCGCTCCGAAAGAAATCGATTGAAGCCAACTTTCTCTGTAAAGTTGAAATAGTTGAATCATTTTCCTTCGCGTTTATTTATTCATTTATGCAGGGAATGTTTTATTCGAGTCGCTCTCTTTCATTTGTTAGAGCTTCTGCTCGCAAGAGACTCCTGGCGACACGATCGACGTGACTGAAAAGTTGAAAAAAGCATTCGATAGAAATCGATTGGCAAAACGTCACTTGAAACCATGTTGAAGTGATTCAAGTCTAAATAGGCAGAAAAAAACAAAAACAAAGTTAAAACAAAAGTCAAAGAAGAAACGGAGGAATTGTCAAGCCTGAAAAATGATTTATGCCGCTGTGAAGTGGATATCCACTCTCAAAGAAAAGAGGAACTCTTTAGCCAACGGAGATATTTTATTGACTTGAAAACGCGAGAGATAGATTCTTCTGAAAAGACTACTCCGATTACTACGAATACTCTTTTAACTAAGGTGAATTTAAGGAGAAAAAATAAAAACGTAAAAACGGCTGCATAACAAATACATATGCTCTTTAGGAACAACAACAACAACACACACACGCACAGATATATATATATATATATATATATATATATATATATATATATATATATTATGCTCTCATATATTAATACCTATAGATACACATATAATAGAATATGCCGTATAAGGAGCATATACTATTCACACATACACAGACACATTTATAGAGACATACATGATAGATATATAAATGGACACATTTTAGCGCCACATATACTGTTGTAAATAAATATTTATTTATATATTATATATATTCCCATCATTTTTATGTATGAGATTATTAAAGTATATTATGTAAATATAAATATGTATGTGTGTGGGTGCGTGCATATATGACGGAATGAGTGCTGTAAAATTATCGACACAAAATACCTCCCATATATATATATATATATATATACATTTTTGCAAAGACTTTATCTTTCAAATAAATCAGATTCATATGTTTCGTGAGGACATCGTTATGATGCTCTCACTCGTAAGGACTGTTTCATACGTATCTGCTTTATTAAAGAGACAAACTCTTTGTACCTATCAACGCTCTGTCTACACTCCGATATCGACTACTTTACGATGAAATATATAATCAACTTCAGACAAGCCTGTTTCATTGAAACACAACTCTTATGTATCTATACTATATATACAGGATGAAATGGCTATATTCTCGCCGTTTATATTTGTAATTCCGAACATTTGTTTTTGATTAGTCAACTGCACTCTAGAGTAGGCTCAGTTGTTCATCGTCTGTGAGAAAACAAGAACACGATAAGACAATACACTACGCCATTAATGTGGAAAGGGCATTGTGTAGTGTAAGCTCAAATACGAACCTTTTAGGGTGTTTGTGTGTCAATCTGGTGACAGAGGATTCGAAAAGAGTTGATTGAAACTAATAGTGAGTACGGAGGTGTTTCGAGTGGTCACTAGATTTAAGCTTCCATTCATCTTCACACAAGGCTATAGGCTCAACATGGAATCCTACATCAAGTGCTTTGATAAAGTAAGTGCTGTCCTGGGTCATGAGTGCCACTGCTGGAAGACCCTACGTCTGGTAACAGGAATCTGCATAATGCGACACAAACAAGAGAACACAGTCATGGCTATAAGAATATATTCTCCAACATATTGAAAGCAGTCGTTTTCATGCGTCTTATTTTTTATTTGTCCATCTTTAAAATGCCTGTAAGTAGGAAATTTACCTTGTTTCGTGCTGCTATATATTTTTCTACTTGCAACAATTTATTTCAATATTTATATGTATATAAGTATGTATATATATGTATATATGTGCACATATATATGAATAAACATATGTATATATATGCATATATGTGTGTATAGGGGTATGTATGTATAGGTGTATGTGTATATATATATATGTATATATACGCATATATATATACGCATATATATCTATATATATGTATATACACATACATGTTATATATATATATATGAATATTTATATGCATATATATATATATAGATATATATTATACGTATAATCATGTATATACATATTCAGGTGAAAATAAGGACAAACATTGTCCAACACTTAGATTTTTTTTCATTATGTTAGTTCTAAGCTTTCGGTTTACATGAGCCATATTCAGAGAAGTTACGGGGGTGTTAACATAAAGATATCTACCATCAAAGATGATATTGTCTTGTGTTGACATAAAACATTGCTATGCGACGATAACACTCACCAAATAGCAGACGCAGGTCGTAAATTTGTAATGCTCTTCTATCCAGTTACGCGGAGTGAGAGACAGAAATGTTTACAGAACCATATGTTCAATGCAATGTAATATGTTGTGAATAGATTGAAATGTAATTTTATTATTATGCTTTGATTTTTGTATATTTACATATATATGTTTATGTCTAGATATACGTATATGTATGTATATATATATATATATATATATATATATATATGTATGTATGTATGTATGTATGTATGTATGTATATGAATGTGTTGGAGTGTGTTTGGGGGTCATGGATCCGGAAACACGGCTTACCGCGAGGAATAAAAAGTGTGTCAAAAGGAAAGGAAAAGAAGGCAGGAAGAAAGAAAGGAAAGAAATCTATAGAAGAAAGAGGGAAGGAGAAAGAGTGAGGGAGGGATACGATATCCAGACAGTGGAATACGCATATCAATGAATGTATAGAGAAATAGATAGATACACTAACAAAGTAAGTGGAAGAAGGCGATCTTTGTTTAGCTATGTGTAATTTTGTAAAGGTTTTAACCGTTTTGAAACAAAGTAAAAAAAAACGGGGACAGACTATTGATAAGATCAAAATAATATACGTTAAAAATCAACTTCAGGCAAACGATAAGAAGGATAAAAAAAGATAAATTTATGTAAATAAATTTAAAATAGTCGAATTAATCTAAAGAAAGGAAATAACTTATGAGGGAAATCCTAAAATTAAAAAAAACTTTTTTCAAATATAAATAACAAAAATAAATGCCTAAATGGACAAATAATAAAATAAATTTATAATATATAAAAATTAAACCTTATAGATAAAAACATTGCAAGAAAAATTATATATAACCTAATTAATCTATAGTATAATTGCGTATCAGAAAAATATTGAAAAAGGTGAATTAGAAAAATTAACATTTAATTAAATTGGTTAAATTACATCAAATAGAGATTCAGATATCTTATTGCTAAGCTAGAAGTAAAAATTAAGTAAAAATATATGCACCTATATAAATAAAAAAATAGAATGAAAAACCTAAGATTTTCTAAAAAAAGGTTATATTAAGCGAGAAGTAATAATGAAAATGATTAACGTAAAATAAACAAATAAAAACATTAAAATGATTAACGTAAAATAAACAAATAAAAACAATCATATCTCGAGACAAAAATAAAACAATCATTATGAAAGAAAAATACTCTGAACTAGAAACATAAATTAATTTTCATCATATCAAAAGTCCCTTTAAGACTGGTCTAAAATAAAGTTTGTTTTTTTATTGTTTTTTTTAGGGATACATATAACTCTGAAACTATTTCTAAAGTGTGTACATCTTGCCGGAAGAAAGCAATCTAGGCGAAGAAATGACTGCTTTCATCAAACATGTATGAACACTCTAGATTCCCTAAAAGCTGACGAATATTCTAAATTTTCAGAGTCGACCTTCATTCTGGTTAGTTAAATTAAACACACCCACATGATCTAACTTTTCTGCGTTCCACCCTCCATAGTAATTCTTTAATAAGCAAACGTAATGCTTTCAGCATTCAAATGTAAATCATTTTCACCAAAGTAATTGAACATTGCCTGATGACGAGATGAAAGCTATAAATCTCAAAACATAGAAATTTCCGTGTCGCAATGTAAAGTAAATTAATTTGAAATAAAAAACAAATTTAATTAATTATATGACGCTCTACAATCTAAAAACCAAAAAGCCGGAGAACTCTGGATCCTAAATCATTTTGTTTTCTTCATCAGTCTCTCTTTCTCTCCATATATATATATATATATATATATGTATGTATGTATGTATGTAAGCAACTAAAAAAAAACACCTGGATGCGATAATACTATATGCTTTGTGCAATGGTGTCCAAGAGCAGTTGTTGTTGTTGTCTGTACCTGTTTAGTCCTTTTCACAGAAACTCTCTTATTCATTGATGTAAAGATGGAAGAACTGAATGGTGCTAAATTAGCCGTATTAAATCTGTCGTGTCTAATTTAATTTTTGCATGCTTTTATACCATTAAAAGCGTGTTAATTTTTTCTTTGTCAGCAAACAATTAATGAAATCAGCTTGTCAGACAGACACACACACATGTATATATGTATGGGCGTGTATGTTTATGAGTTTTGTGAGTCTGCGCGAATATATACATGTTGTGTGATAATGGCAAAGTAGACATTATTTCGCTAATATTGATTAGTTGCTGAGCGCTCATCATTAATTCATAAGATAACGCCAATGAACATCACCACAGAATCTCTTATACATTGGGGCATAGAGTGATAAAAGTCCGACTTAATTAAAAGTTTAGAGCCAATGTTCAAAAATGTGCACTTGTCAAAGTAAATAAAAGATAGGGGTATCATTAAAACAACTGAAAGAAAATCAGTTCCGACAAACTTGTTTATAATATAGATTCGGTTATTGATGATAGAGGAAATAAACATTGATTATACGGTACGTATGAAATTGCGCTGGTTAATCTTTTTTTTTATTTCTTGAGTCGTGCAATGTAGAATTGTACACGATTCAGTGAAGATCCAGATAAGCATCTTAAGAATGAAATCACAATTCCGGAAATTCATAAGAAATTTTTTTCAAATAATATTTTATTAATATAAACAGTGTAACGTGCGTTTTCGTGTAGTGGATATCGGCTCGGATTGAGAGCCGAGTTCTAATTCCAGTTGAATTCGTTGTATGCCCTAATACTGAAATATCTTTGGGAAAGGTATTAATCTGTCACTTCCCTCCAGCTGTGAGTCAAATAGCAGGATGGATTGGGTTATCTAGCCTTGGTTGGCAACCGGTCTACCGCAGCAAGTAATGGCAACCTACTGCGGGAAAAAATTCTGCCAAGGCAGACATGTCACTTTCGAGACAGGATCGCCGAATCATGTATCACGTATAGAAGTTAACTGACTAAATTTAGTTAAACAAATAAAAGATTGTGTATAGTTTTGAAAATATGTTGTCTTTTGCTATTGAAACGGACTGTGGAGAAACTGACATTTATAATGGGGTTATGGAAGATATTTAAACGGACTATGTTTATAATTCTAATAATAACTAATCTGAGAAATTTTTGCATTAAAGAATCTGGTGAAGACATGGGATGTAAAATTGATTTATTTTAAAGTGAATAAGATAAAGGTTTCAGTATTGCATTAAGAGTTACAATATTCTGTCTCTGAAATTCAAACGAAAAAAAGAAAACAGCAGATAAAGATGAGAAAACTGAGCTAATGCTCCTTAATAAATTACTGTATACTCCAAAATAAATACTCCTCAATAAATACACTTTAATTAATCAGTTTATAATAGTAACAAATCTTTTCAGAAAAAAATATTTTTTTAATGAAACCATAACTTTTTACAGTTAGATGTTTAATTATTTTAATCTTTCAAGACAAATCAATTCTGCTGCATTCATCATTCATAGACAAACAAATTTACACACAACTGTTTACATATTTAGCGTAATTGAATGAATTATTTTAGATTATTATTGATTATAAGAATATATTACCTTACACTTGACTCAAAGGAAGTACTTACCTGAAAAAGAAGAGAAAAATATGGTTATAATTGAGAGAAAGTATCAACAAAACTGCATTTTCGTATATGTGCTTATATGAATTAAACTTTATGTATTAAATGGAAACAACCTGTCCAACTGCTATAGAGCAGAGGCTTTAGTTACAATTTAGTATTCCGTTGATGATGTAAGGAGTTTGAACTTCTTTTAGGCTAAACATTTTTTATCAGAATAACTTAAGCGTAGTAAATATTTCAAGTATGCTTTTATCGATTATTGGCGTGAAAGGTTGAGTCAACGTAGCGAGTCTCTTGTTCTCTTCACCTAATTGCCCCTGGAGATTATGAACTCATCATTCCCTATTTAAATATCAGGCATTCTCATCTTTGCATGACAACCAGTCTAGGACAAAGACAATGGGAAATTCAAAGCCAGATGTCACCATAAGTCTGTCCAAAATGCCCACATTTGCTACTTGTCTGGCAATATATCTGGTACCCTTTGAACCTGATTGGTTTACGGAACTTCTGATCGCAATCTTTCCTAATTTTTACTTATTGCAACCTACACTTAACCTTCTGTTTTCTGACGATTGAACTAAATATGTGCAATTTACACTGTACTAAAAACTTCAGAAGTTATCCTTGATCTCTGCAGTCGCAACTGAAGCGAACATAATTTTGAGATGATCCAAGAAGAAACATGACCTTGGATTTATGTTCTGTACTGAGAGGTTATAAATTTGTAAACAGATTCCTTTCCATTATCAAACATTGCTCTCATGGAAATGTAAATTAATAACACATGTAGTAGAATGATATTGTCAAATTCACTCCATAAGAATAAATAATGGGTTTGCTGATTAGGTAAGCAAGTGAAAAATAAATCAATAGAAACATCCTGATAAAACATGAAGAATGAAGATATTAATCAAAACAATAAATTAAATTCGAACAAAATTTTTCAAGATATATATATATATATATATATCCAGAATTTATTTCAGCAACGTAAATCAAATTTTTAAAATTACCTTGTTCAGACCGCTGATGAATAAATAAATGTTATCTTTTTCTCATTTTATAACAAAGGGACATTTAAACAGGAAATAAACTGAGAATAGATAAATCAAATCTCACACAAAACGCAACATAGAATAAGGAATTAAATCGCATATACAAAATTCATAACAAAGAAATTATACATGCATATATATGTGTATGTTTATTTGTATCTACGTATGGAACTATTATGGTTGCTAGTAGAATTACCTCTTTAAACCGATGACATATAGGGAATAAATACAGCTAGGCTTTGCTCAATACATTTAACCCTTTGTTGCATATTGGTTATAATTGTAACTTTTATCTAACTTTTGTTTCATATTGGTTACATTTGTAATCAATATGCAACAAAGGATTAATAAGTGTAAGTATTTTTGTAAGATACAAAATTTTATATATTTCCCACAGCCTCTCCCGATATTCATCTAAAGAAGAATATCTAGTATACAAGACACATTTTGAGAATGGGACATAAAGAATATATCTGCGAAGCGATATAAAATAATTCTGAAAATAAATTTGAAGTCACAGACAGATAAAAGTTGAACGTATAAACAAATGTATTACCAAACAATGAGAATTGGTACATATTAACAGGTCCAACATATAACCATAACTTATACAGGTGCATTAGACAGTGTAGTAATGAAATATGTTTTAATATATCTTTTAAATATATTTTTGATAAATATATGCGTTGCATTTTATACTTTGAAAGATAAAAACCTAACACGTACCGCAAAAAAGTTAATATCAACATTCTTAATAATGACAGTTGATGTAAGCTGAAATTAGCGGGGTATGTTTGTAAATGTCAACGTCTAAGCAAAAGACATATTAAAATGTCATTTCTGAAATTTCTAGAGAAACAAGAACAAGAATACTTCAATAATGAATAAATATCAAAACATTGTCGGAAAACATTACAAACAAGACAAAAATAACATTTACATTACAATATAACTCAAACTTGTCAAATCTGTTATTAGAAAGGAAGTAGCAAGCCAAATATGACATTTACTTTCAACGTCATTTGATAAATTCAAGATATTCCTAATATGTCAATGTTTTATTCTAACATTTAAAATAGTTGTCGCACCCTAACACGCCTTGTTGTTCGCATTCAAGTAATATATGCTATATCGTATGAATCAAAAACAGGGTTCGCAATGCATTTACGATATTACTGAACGAGAATAGAGTTGGTTAATGCTGACAAACAGGTGATCTTATTTTCATCATAGAACCTCGAGCAGGATTCTAATACTTGAAGTTGCTTTTTCTTGATTTAATTGCATGAGTATTTTTTCCATTCTAAAACCATGCTGCATTGTGAAAAAAGGGGGTTATTTTGCATTTCTTTGCGTTGCCTGCAAATTGCATCACTTCAGCAAATACACAATCTAACTGTAGAGGTGGTGTTTTTTTTTTATCTCTTCAATTCTTTTGGTTCTTCTTCAATCACACAACGTCTTTTTTACGCACAACCAATTCGTCCTTCCTAATCTTATCGTGTAATTTGATTCTCATTATCCGACATTTTGTTCCTACACTCTGAATTTTTTAATTCTTTTTCTGGATTTACTACTGCTGATTTTTGCTTTTTTATATCATGAAACCTTGTGTTACAGCTGTTCTGACAGAGATTATTTCTATTGTTATGTAAGCTAAAACAACCCCTCACACATACACACACACGCACACACACATATTCATATCTACATATGAAATATGTAAAAATTCTTACAAATATATGTTACACTTATGCACATATATTTTTGAAACCCTATCAAGTTCAATGATGCATATCTAACGAGTTGTTTACTTGTAATATCTAATACCTGAATTATGTTGGTATCACTTACCTTCACTCTAACGTAAGTATATAATATGGAATTAATCTTAGTATGAAAAAGTGTTACATGCGCCGTGGTGTAATGAATATCGTCCGGCAATATAAAATCGTATAGCCGAGTTCTAATTCCAGCCAAATTCATTTCATTCACTTTACGCACAAATAAACTTCAAAAATTGATCTCTTCTTCCTCTAGCTACAGAATTTACAACAAACCTGAAAGAAAATTCTAATCGATAACACAAAATTTCTATTTAAATCAAATTGCCGTTGACATCTCGCTATTCGAGAGAGCTTATTTACTATATATGATTGCCCACTCATTACCTTACATTGTTTAGTCGTGGAGATTGCGTTCTGAGGGTTTTCTAAGAATAGAAACGATGGCCACGCCAATTCCAACTGGGCGTGGCACGTGAAATTAACAATTCTCTTCAAAACCACGCAGAGCTGAATTACTAATAATAGTCAACACTTAATAAGATAACTGCACCAATGACAAAACACTGGCTCTAAAAGTAACCGAAAGCTCTCGAGATAATACAAACTATGGACAATATTTATTTTTCTTAACTCCTACAAAACAGAAAAAACGTCAAAATGCTGGAAAAAATCTTAATCTTTGGCCGTATTTAATAAAAAATGATGCAATGAAAGGTTGCTTGCTACATATATATATATATATATATATATATATATATATATATTGTAATGGTTGTTAGAATGGTTTATTAATTCATAGTATCACGACACAAAAATTTTAGCGTTTCGAAGCTGCTACGTGAGTTTCTCATAGGGTGATAAGTTGAAATGAAAATTAAATGGTGAAAACGGTTTATTTATGGTGATATGATATTTGAGTGAATGTGGGCATGGGTTAGGAGAGGTAGCTTAGTTTGAGACAAGTTCCTTATTTATTTTGTCTGGGTACTTCTTATATTGGGATTTATGTTTTTTTAGGAAGGGTAGACATTTTTTGTTTATTTTACTTCTGTCTATGTATGATTGGAGTGGCGCCGCTGTTAATGAAAACGATGTAAGTGAATGTGGGTTGGGAGTTTTAGTATAATCTAGTCGTCAGTTTTTAGTCATAGGAATACCGGTTTGGGTTAAGAGAAGGGCGTGGGGTAGCTTAGTTTTGGACAGGTCACTTTTTCATTTAGTTTAGATAATTCTTATATTGGGGTATATGGTTTTTTCTTAAGGAAGTGTAGATAGTTTTTATTTTACTACTGTTTATAGGTGGATTGAATTGCTGTTAATGTTGTGTGAGATTTATTTTCTTTTAGTTATACGTTATTTGTTCTTTGTATTTTGAGGATTGATTATGTGTATTTGTTACTTTTGTGGGGTGATTGTTTCGTGTGGATGATGTATTCTTTGGTTATTAAAATTTTAACGACAAATATTTGCGATGTATACATAATACTGCTAATTCATCTCTGCGATTCAATAGTTCGCTATTGTTGGGGTATTTTAGAATGTGTAGCTTTTCACTTAAGCATAAAAGACAGATGTCGTTAAGTGAGTTGCAGGTTTTAGTTTTTTCTAGGATTTTCTATTTTACTTTGGTTTCTGTTTTGAACGCGAAAATTTTTGTGTAGTGATACTATGAATTTATAAACCATTGTAACAACAATTACAATATAATGCTCTACGTTGTATCGAGCACTCTTTATAAAAGTAAATGCATGAATAGTAGGTAAAAAACCTACAACCTAAAAACCTAAAAATCTACAACTTTGTTACAATATATGTATATATATATATATATATATATATATATATATGTGTGTGTGTGTGTGTGTGTGTGTGTGTGTGTGTGTGTGTGTGTGTGTGTGAAAATAAGTAAATCAACTAGAACTCTTTCTTGAAAATGACAGAAAAGTTATTATTAAGTTATATAATTTTTCATGTGTTCTGATATTTTTCTTTTCAGATCTCAAATTATATAGGAATTGTGCAAATGTTTTGCTTTTATGAGAGCTTTTAGTTATACTTTTAGCCATTATCAAGGGTAAATTTAGTTTTACATGCAATTGTATATATGTAGAATTATGTATATAGAATCATGTGTATGTTATATTCCAAACACATTAATACATTGTTGCCGTGTTCAAATGAAGTATGAAGTGTAAGATTTTTTTACTAATAATGCTTCCATTATTTTTTATCTTTTTTTAGTCACTGAAACCTGCATGAAAAGGAGGGTGCACCTAAAATACACAATATATATATATATATATATATATATATATATATATATATATATATAAAAACTAAATCTACAAGTGAGCCAAACGTCGACCGCGGTTTCACTGTAATGGATCGTCAGGACAAAGCTAACAAATTAGACAAAACCGCAAATTAAATAGCACTGATCAGGAGATACCAAACCAAAAATAAAAGGAATGCCCTAAATATAAAGTAGGTAGTAAGTTTTGCCAACTTTGTGGTGAAGAAAATTTGGCTATAGCTTTATTTGAACATTCGCATAACTTACTTAACTCCAAAACTGATATTCTTAATAAGTGCATTCATTTCAAAAATCACTTACTTTAATTTAAATTTTTTTTTTATGTTGTTGTCAATAAAGATTGTTTTACCCTTTATTTTTGGTTTGGTATCTTCTGATCAGTGGTATTTAATTCGCTGTTTTTGTTAGCCTTGTTCTGACGATCCGTATAGTGAAACCGCGGACGACGTTTGGCTCACTTGTAGATTTAGTTTATATATATATATATATATATATATATATATATATATATATATATATATATATATAAGAGACAATGAATGTCTATTATGTTTAATCATGAGCCGTTGTAAACATAGTATTTTGGCTTTAATTTCAGTAGTAAATAAAGACAAAAATTCTCCAACATTTGAGTAATTTTTATTAAGTTGGTGCTAATATTTCGTTTTAAATGAGCCATTTTCAGAAAGGTTATAAGGACGGTAACACAAGAACATCTACCATCAGCGACTATTTTATCTTGTGCTGACATAAAACTCCGCTAAGCAGAGTACAATTAAACAACATTTCTCAGAAAAACATAACCATGTAGATAATATCAGACAGATTTTAGTCAACAATACAATAATCCTCACTCATACACACAGTAAAAAGAACCTTCAGATATTGGAAGTCATCTACATTAAATCGAAACAATCCACACTTAATGAAATAACGACTAAATCTGGTCCTAACACATTACATTGCATTTGAATATATGGTTCTATTTCCATTTCGCTGTCACGTCATAGAACCGCATTGCAAATTTGCGAACTGCGTTTGCTATTTTTGGTAACTGTTACCGTTGCTTAGAGGAGTTTTATGTCAACAAAAGATAAAATCGTCGGTGATGGTGGATGTTTTTGTGTTACCGTCTTTATAACCTCTCTGAAGATGGGTCATGTGAGCCGAAAGCTTAGAACAAACTTAAAAATGATTATCCAAATGTTGGAGAATTTTTGTCTTTATTTTCAGCTGAAATTAAAGCCAAAATACGATATTTAGAACGGTCCATGATTAAACATAATAAACATTATATTTAACTGTGTATGTTTAGAAAATTATTTACTTCCTCGATACACTATATATATATATATATATATATATATATATATATATATATACATATTAGAAGTAGTACTAACTAATGGGCTGTGTTGGTTGGTAGTTTGTCGTGATTTACTTTATTAAGAGTGCTCGATGATTAGTCGAGCATTGTAGATGGTAAAATTTTCATTATAATTTTATAATAAAAAAACATAGTCTACTGCATCACAAGACCCGTGGGTTTTCGGTACGTTCTTACTTGCACCTCGTTATTCAGTAAAATATTTCTTTCTGTTTGGAATCATTAGTTATATAAGCTTAAAAACAACACAATTTTCACCATACTCTTTCCCCCTTAATTGAATGGATATCATATATATATATATGTGTGTGTGTGTGTGAGAGAGAGAGAGAGAAAGAGAGAGAGTGTGTGTGTTGTGTTGTGTTGTGTTGTGTTTGCAGTTCGCTGCATTTATGGGTAAAATCTGTTCAGTACCACATCATCTGTCCATAGTACTTTTGTGGCCATAGAAATTAACATGGCATAATCAAATGATTGGTTCAGGAAATTGACTTACATAGGAATGTGTTTTTGTTGTATGAGTAGCGTAATGGATATCGGTTCGGAATGAGAAATAGAAGAGCCGAGTTTTCATTTGATTTGGATTCGTTGCATTCTCTTACGCGCAAATACCCTTGCAAAATTATTAATCTATCTCTTGTTCCTCCAGCTATCGGCTAAATAGCAGGACAGAATAGGATAATAGCCTAGGTTGGCAACCAATCTAGCGAAGAATGACATGGCAATTTACTTCTAGGAAATCTTTCTATTCTGTCATGTATCGAAAGAGACATGATCGCTCAAGCGTGTATCACTTATGGCCTTAACTGATTGATAGTTATTGAAGAATATGTTTTTGTATTACTTCTGACGTGATTCCTGCCGTTGATATTTCATGGTTAACAACATAATATAGCATTAGTTGTTGAATGAAAATTCTGTAGCCTGATAATGATAACAAAACATTCAATACTCGATCTTTTGCTGACATTCTATCATACAGGACTCCATTAAATAACGATCGATATTTTTACCTCTATGTAATCTATATAATTGCAATTAATTCTGATTACAATTAATGTTAAATTTAGTAGTTACATATGTTTGATATATATATATATATATATTGAAACAACGAGCTGAGGAATGACCCTCTATCTAATCAATAGGAATGAATATACGGAAACCAAATAAAGAAAAATTAAATAAAGAAAGATTGAGAATATGTAGGCTTAGAAGGAGAGGTTGAAACTACCTAAATGGGCGAAGGAAAGAAAATCGAAAGTGGAAGGGAGTGGATAGAAGTAGACACCAAGTCTGAAAAATGGTATCTAGTGAAGACAGATAAGAAGAGGTGCGAAAATTAGCATACTAGTGGGATAAGATGGGAAGAACGGGGGAGTAAATAAATATCAAAAAAACAGGAAAGTTAGCAGGAGTGGTAGTAGGAAATAAGATAGGACTGCTGGTAACCAACGACACCTATCGGAATGGAAGGTCAAGGAATTCAGATATAACATGGATATAATCTAGTCTTGCAACAAATAGAATGGAATTATCTTATCAACAATTGAGTAAAGTAAAGAAATAATAGCCTTAACTTAATCTAATTAAACGTAATTTAGGTTTAACTTATCACAGACCTAGGAAAATAAAAATAAAAATTTTGGCTTAGAAATTTGAATTATGATTTGATGTATAAATTTGCTGGTGACATTAGTCACGTGTTGTTTTGTTTGTATTAAACTTCTCCTCCCACTATATCCCGGCAAATGGAAACGGAAATACTTATTATAGTGGGCTATCCTATGTTGCCTCCCCCTCCGCCTGGCCTTGACTGAACTTTCATTCCGTAGTAATACGACATGAAACAAGTCGAATAGGGCCTTCCGTCTGATGAAGTCGGTGATTGTTGGCAACAACAATTATTGACTGAAATAAATTTATTACGGAAATATGACCGGTGTTTAAAGTTTTTCTTAAAAGAAAACAGAATATATATATATATATATATATATATATATATATATATTCCCCATACAAGACGGGACTGTCACTAGTGCTCAGGTGGTTACAGTGAAAAAGAAAACGGTTTACGCAAGCTATTGAAGAAAGGATAAAAATTGAACGAGATTCAAGAAGAAAGGATATGGTAATGACGGTACATTTAAATTTTTGATATTGATGCAAGTAAATGAAAGAGAGTTTTACAGGCTGGAAGTGCAAAAGAAGAAACTGTTCGAGTAGAAGTGTGTATGTGTGTGACCTTTAACAATCTAGTAGCACGCTTATATGTACCTGGGCGAGGTACCAAGGATAAAATCTCATTAGACCCGTTGCAATGAAAATATTTGTAGAAATTCAAGGCCTGAATAAAAGATTAGCCCTGCATAGAAGTAACATAAAAGTAGCCAATAACAAAAAATTGTACATTTCCCAACGCTTACATCAAAGTATTGGAGGTAAATACAGAGAAATGCCTATCTACCAAAATGCAAACTATGGCACGCTCATGGTGCAAGAAGAAATATTTATAAATAACAGAAGCCTTCGCTCAACAAAACAACATGAAAAAACTAAGACGCATACACACGGACATACTAAATTCAAATGCGATCTAAAAAAAATTTATAGGTCACTGCGAAAAACTGCAATTCTGGATTTCAAAAACAACAAACAGTACTTGATGACACATAGAACTGAATCAAAATCGTTGAAAACAATTTTCAAGAAAAAAGACGAAATCAAATTTCGCAAGTCATTATGAGAAAGTTTTCTGGCCAATGAGAGTGGATGATTCCCCAAAAAGAAGAGATTCAACGAGCAAGTGTAAAAACACCAACAAACGAATACACATGCATTTGAACTTTCTGACCTACTCACCTGCTATTTATCTATACATACACAGTAATTTCGGCCATCAGAAAGACAAAAGTGTTTCGATATATAATGTTAGAAATTTATTCGCCTGAAGAAAGCCAAATTAAGACTCGAAACACATGTAGCGACACAAATGCTATTATGAACACTTAATGCATTATACAAAAAGCATGTATTATTATTAATAATAATAACAATAAATCAAACAAAACTTTCACGGATTCTCGCACTTTTCCATCTATACAAATTTCTCTCGTTGGCATAAACCTTATTTCTGTTTTCAATATATATATTTATATATAGTTATTAATATTATAATAATAAGAACATACTGCAATTTAATAGCTATAAAGTTTCGGTGTATAAAACATCATCTTTTTTAAAAGTAAATATCTAACTGTGGGATATACTTGCCTTAGTATTAACCACACACACACACACACACACACACACACACACACATATATATATATATATATATATATATATATATATATATATATATATATATATATCACAGATTTTTAAATAGTGGAATTAACATCTACCGATCAATTATCATGTGGTAAATCTGCCTTCCAACAAAAATTTAGCCCGTATCCCATTTTTCAGCTGGGACATGAATTTCATGACAGCTATACTTTATCATTAAGCTCCAAAAATCCGTCTCAGTAAGATAATTATATTGTTTATCGTATTAAAAAATCCATTAATTGTATAAAATAATTTTGTCTTTTTTCGGTTAACAAATAAAATTATATAGATTATTATATAGATTTGATAGTTAAAACAAGAGATGGACATTATTTAAATACACTAAATAAACTTGGCTTTGCAGTTTCAGCGGCCCGTAGTATATATTCTTACGCAACTGAGATTTATCTTAAGCACGTTTAAAATGCAAAGATTTATTAAATGAACTTGGACAAACAAGTAGATTTCAAAGTTATTTTGTACGCTGCATTGATGCTCTGCTGCTAAAGACAAATATGCACCATAAATAGTAATTTAAAACGACAGTATCTGAAAAATATGTCATTTACAAACATTTTATGTAAGAGAAAAACAGAAGGATATTTGAATCAAAGTAATCAATTATATCAACCGTTTGTGCAATAGAAAAGAAAATGTTTTATCCGCGTATCTGCAGCAGCAAATATGGACATTTGAGTAGTCCGTTCTGGGCTGTATCGATTGATTGGCTTATTACCTTTCTCCATTTACTGCGTTCTAGGTTTCTCTATGCTGAAAACAAATTGAGTTACTCGAGTACCCACGGATCCAGAAATGCGATTTGGGGACATAAATTCTCTTTATCTTTTTGATGGATAAATCACAGATATGAACTCGATAGAGATTGGAATGAAGCCATAATATTGTTGTCGGCATAGACTTTTGGCACATCCTGCTATTTGTAACACAGTCAAAATAACAAATATTGTCAAATTAACTGACATAGACAAAACAAATTGCAAATCGGACTATTTTGCACAATAAATATTCACTTTGAAAAAGTTGTAGATCTTTCACTTTATTAATCAAAGTTATATAAATATTTAGATAGCGAAAGTATGATGTTTATCTTCTTCATGGTAGATTATAAAGTGTCAAAACCTGTACTATTGATAAGTAGCCAGAAAACCTGCAGAGAGGACAATGCCCTGAAGGCTTTAGTTATAATTTTAATGACAGTGAGCTAAGTTCTGAAATTTAACCAAATGTTATATATATATATATATATATATATATTGTATCGAGGCATAAAATAATTTTCTTAACATATAATGTTAAATATAAGAGACAATGAATGTCTATTATGTTTAATCATGAGCCGTTTTAAACATCGTATTTTGGTTTTTATTTCAGGTGAAAATAAAGACAAGAATTCTCCAAATTTTGGATATTTTTATTAAGTTGGTTCTAAGCTTTCAGCTTACATAAGCCATCTTCAGAGAGGTTACAAGGACTTTAACATAAAAACATCCACCATCAAAGATGATTTTATCTTGTGTTGGCATAAAACTTTGCTAAGCAATGATAACAGCATGAAAAATAAATGCAGCCTTGTTATTCGACGTGCCGATAAAACCAATACATTTGTTATTTTAAACAAAAATGAATATCATTCCAAATTACAGGCCATTCTGGACGATCACAATAAATTTCAAAAACTAACTAGTAATAAACTCCCAACTTAAAAAAACATATTAATAAACTCATTACTGCAAACAATGCTTAAATATGATCCTATAAACTTCAAATGATTAAATAAAAATCATCATCTCCGATCTATCATTTCACAAATACCCACACCAATATATAACCTTTCCAAAACACTTAACAAACTAATTACTCCCTACCTTCCAAGTAAATATAGTATCAACTTCACCAATGAATTTATACAAATTCTTCATTCCGTAAAATTTATTCAATAATATTCCCGTCCATGAAACGATTTACATCATTACCTGTGATGTATACAATCATGCTACTCTCACACCAACCAATATTAAATCTACTATATTAAAAAAAAAAACTATTATTAGCATGCACCACACAAGTACCCTTTCATGACCCCTTAGGTAATATTTATACTCAAATAGATGATATTGCGATAGACTTTTCTTTAGTTCCCCTCTTTTCTAATAAATATATGGCACATTTAGAAAATAAAATAGTTAATGACAAAAATAAACCCTTTTATATGTAAGATACATAGATGACATTTTCATCTTAGATAAGAATATTGATCAAATTACACAACTTGAAAATAAATTTGAAAGTCACCCCGTCCTCAAATTTACATTAGAACTTAATATTAATAACAAAATTCCATTCCTTGATGTATTCATTGATTCTAGCTCATATAGATTTACCACTTCTCTATATACAAAACCAACTAGCATAAACTCGTGTCTTAATTATAATAGTGAATACCCCCAACGATATAAATTAGCTGTTATAAAAACACTTAATTCAACGCACACAAATGATATCTTCTTCCAAATCCATATTTTATAAAGAATTACACAACATTAAGAAAACAATGTTAACAATGGATTTCCTAACTGCGTCATTGATCAACAAATTAAAATGTATCTAAATAAACTTAACTAACAAGAGAGGGTAGAGCATGAGATCCCCTGTAAGACCGATATAATGATTATGACCACAGCAATGCCCAAAGGACTTCTGACAGTGTGGCGCTGCGGAAAAACGTGCAAGAATCAGCGCGGCCAAAAAATACACCAGGCCAAGATGAAATGTGTAGCGTGGGCTGAGGAATCACAACGCATAGGTATTATACTATATAAGACGGAGGTGGAGCAGGTAATATAATCGACAACTTTATTCTATGAATAAACTCATTGTCAGCTACGGATCAGAGCGTTTTGGCCATATTGATAAAACGAGAAATAAAGTTTGCACTCAGAATAGGCGTGAGGAAAGGATAAGAGAAGTAAGGCAGGAATGAAGATCCCCCAAGAAACAATTTAAGGCCGCTTATGAAGAGGAACAACCAGCCCTTTCGGAACTGAGAGATATTTTAAGACAGAAACTGAAAAACATGCGAAGAGCAGAAGGACATCGTCGCTGTAGGAAAGAGCAGGCCAGCAAGAGGGCTTCGTTTATCTCCAACCCGTTTGGTTTCGCCAGAAGACTTCTGGGAGATAAGAGAAGCGGCAGATTAGAATCCCCAAAAGACAGAGTGGATTCCTTTTTGAAGAACTCTTTTGGGGACCCAAGAAGGGATGAGAAATTAGTATTTAATGATCGCCTCATTAAACCCCAGCCCCAGACGTTGAGTTCGACAGGAGGGTGCAAATTTTGAGTGAAATCAAACATAGTAATGGCGTCTAGATCAGCTTTTTCGCCAGGTCCGAGTGGCGTGCCTTACTCCGTGTATAAGCGTTGCACAGGTCTTCTCAGGAGATTATGGAAGATCATTAAAGTAATTTGGAAGCTAGGTAAAGTTGCAGAAAAATGGTGATATGCAGAAGGTGTGTGGATGCCCAAAGACGAGAACTCTAGAAATATCGAGCAGTTTTGATGTATGTCGTTACTAAATAGAGAAAGCAAATTATTTTTAGTGTGATCTCCCGAGGGCTATCAGCTTTTCTACTAAAATGCAGCGTTATAGATACAGTGGTACTAAAAGATGGAATCCCTGGTATGCTTGCCTGCGTTTAGCATTTAGGAGTCTTGTCTCAATTAATAAGGGATGCAAGGAGGAATACAGGGATTGGATTTGGCCGACGCATATGGGTCCATACCGCATAAACTCGTGGAAGAAGCTTTAGTTAGACATTACGTCCCATGCAATATCCGTGTGCTTATCCTGGATTACTACAGTCAATTTCATCTAAGAGTTTCATCCGGCTTCGTTGTTTCAGACTGGCATAGACTCGAAAGAGGAATGATTACAGGCTGTACATTGTCAGTCGCCCTTTTTGCTCTCGCGATGAATATGCTCGTGAAGTCCGCTGAGGTGGAATGCCGTGTTCCCGTCTCCAACATTGAACTTAGGCAACCACCTATTCGGGCTTACATGGATGATCTTACAGTCACCACACATTCTGTTACAGGCTGTAGTTGGTAATTACGCGGTTTAGAGAGACTGATTGAGTGAGCAAGAATGAATTTCAAACCAGACGAATGTAGATCACTGGTATTAAAAAAGGGCCAGTTGGTAAAACACTATTTAACAATAGAGGGGAGCGCCATACCGACGTTGGCCGATAAACCTGTTAAAAGTCTAGGGAAATCTTTTTGCAATGCTCTAAAAGATACACCAGTTATCGAAGCTATAAACACTGATTTTTACTCGTGGCTGATGAAAATAGATAAATCATGATTACAAGGGCGTTTCAAAGCCTGGCTATACCATCACTGTGTGCTCCCATGAGAATTATGACCACTCCAGACATATTGCGTTCCCATCTCGATTGTAGAGACATTGGTGAAGAAAGCTAGCAGTTTCCTCCGTAGATTGTTAGGATTACCTCGGAGCCTATGCAGCGCTGCTTTATATGGATCATCCAATGTCATCCAGCTGCCATTCAGAGGTCTGGTCGAGAAGTTCATGGTTTCACGGAAAAGGAAACCTACCAGTATAGACACTCCAGAGATCCCAAGGTATCCAAAATTGATGTTTATGGGCAGAAGATGGAGTGCAACTAAGGAACTAGCTATCGCAGAAGGGAACCTGTGGATAAAAGCAATAGTGGGTTCAGTCGCACACAGAAGAGCAAGCCGGAGACTGATTCCTTCCTACAGATTCGGAAAAATCACCGTGATAGCGGATGACAAAAATGGCAGGTTATAGCCAGCAGGGAGCGTGAACCAGGTGGGATAGTGTAGTTCGGAGAAAAGTGTCGTGATCAGATCTTTGGAATACTGACTTCAGTTGATTTATAGTTCTGGTTCAGATGGTGTACGACGTATTAACAAGTGCATCTAACCTTCACTGATGGGGAAAAATAGATTCACCAAAGTGCCGCTTGTGCTCGGAACGGGGATCACTTCAACACATATTGAGTGGGTGCAGAACTGCTCTGACGGGCGGGCGCTTTCAGAGGCGTCATGACAAGGTATTAGAGGCGACATATGTACGTACAAGAAATCGACAACTGTCCGCGCGTTGACATCGCTACACTATTTGAATAGAGCAACCGAATGTGTATGTATGTGCGCAACAGCACACATATACATATATATGCCAAGCCCCATACGGTTCGTATATAGTTATGTTTGTGTGAGCCTCGGTGGGCGGGCAGGCGCGTGCGTGTGTGTGTGTCTTTGCACAAGTTAATGGGTGTACAAATGTGTATATATGTCTGCGTCTCTCACGACGACAAATTTTTCTCCCACTTCCACAAAAATACACCAATATACGCAGCCCTACATATAGCCAATTAAAAAAAAAATTAATCGCAAGTGAAGTCAAACTCAGGGTCACAAACTCACACCAATTTATATGAATATATATATATATATATATATATATATATATATAGAGAGAGAGAGAGAGAGAGAGAGAGAGAAAGAGATATAGATATATATACGACTCTATTATATCTAATAGAGTTGTATGTATTATGTGTGGCTTTTGTAAATTTAATGAAGTCTGCAACATGTTCTGAATATCTTCAATAGTGTTGAATATCCTGATGAAAACATTAGCAAATCGAGTAAATTGAAGTGCAGTTTTATGTTTTTTGAACAAATTTAATGTGAGCTGTGTATGATGGGAATTGGAAATGCATAATCTTGCTGAAACAAATTGTCACTGGTAAGCCACTCTAGGTTGGGAGAGAATAGGGTTTGGAACATTGGTTATATATGCTAGACTCCAGTTTTGTAAGTGGGTATATTAACCCTTGACAAAACACACAACAAACCACTATTAAGCCTGAACTAGCCTACAGAATTGACAGATTAGATCTATAATGTCATGGTATTTTCTCCATAAATGAAATCTATAGTATTGACAGTGGACCCCGCCACCACAAAAAACAAAAGCAAAACTTTAATATGTATGATATATAGTTAAACGAATGGTTCAAATATTGACTCAAGAAATACTAAAAATATAATATTGGTGCAGTTCTTCGAAAACGTCTGGATATGTTTCGTCACTTAAAGTTTTGTCACTTAATCATGTTTTGTGATCCATCTGATGTTTTCTGTATACCAACAAACATGATAAAATATATTTTGATAAATAGAAATCGAGGGTGTATTCCTCTATAAAACTAAATACACACACACACACACACACACACACACACACACACACATATATATATATATATAGAGAGAGAGAGAGAGACACTACATAATGAACTAAATGTTTTTCTACCCATTGAAAATAATTCGTTGAAATTGAATCAGATTAATAATCTTTTATTTTGCGAATCTGGATTTAAAACGGATAATTTTGCAGATAAGGAAACTCTCTACTTAAAATATTTTTAAATGAAGTAATTAAAGAATGCATAGCGAGTAATATATCACGAGATATTAAAATTAGGAACTGGGCCTTTCGTTTTAAACAATAGACTTTCTACTCGTATTTATATGTACAAGAATTCTAGGAAAAACCTTCGATATCACAGTTCTAAATACAAAGACGGAAGTTGACGAACCAGTTTTAAATATTTACGGTGTTTTCATGGGAAATACAAAATTATTAATAAAAATCATATATAAACTAACGATAACTTAAAAATAACGACTTCCCATTGAATTTTATATATATGATATCAAGAACAGGAGTTAAATTTGAAGGTGGTGTTATTCTTTCCTCTAATTAATCAATTTCCCGGTTCAAAAACGATCTATAATCACTAATAGATAATGCGATATTCGATTGCATTAATTCTGAGTTCCTCCCATTTTTCCCATCAGATTCCTTAATGCGTTATATTTTAACTGTAGTAATTTTATTCCTATTACGGAATCCTCCATAAAGAATTTAACTTCAAATATGACGAATTCTCCAGTTGTATTATTTCAAAGAGAAGGAAACCATATTATAGAAAAAAATATTCGTATTGAATATATGAAAATTGTGTTTTCAAACTTCATGTTGTTTCGAAAATTATGAACTTGTAATTTCGCTGTTAAATTGTATATTGAACTGGTAATGTCCTGACACAGACATGAATGAACACAGATTCAGATTTACACAGTTTTCGAAAGTCGAGATGAGTCGACGTCCATTTTGCTTGCTAACCGCGGCTGCGGGTTCGATCGCGCTAGCCTTTAGTCACACGTACGGACATGGACAATCTCGTCCGCTATAGGTTAGAAATAAGTTAATCTTGGCTCACAACGAACTTAAAATATGTTTG
The DNA here is from genome assembly GCA_037127315.1 of Ascarosepion bandense. Taxonomy (NCBI): domain Eukaryota; kingdom Metazoa; phylum Mollusca; class Cephalopoda; order Sepiida; family Sepiidae; genus Ascarosepion; species Ascarosepion bandense. Next base: position 3,024,024 of record JBBBDQ010001669.1, read on the forward strand.
ATGACCTGGAGACGGCTGGCTCAGGTCCTACTACACAGACGGGTTGTCACGTCTGCTAAGACTAGCTATAACCAGCTAGGACTAGCTTTGTACCAAGTTACCGCGTAGGCAGGGACTGGGTAATCTTTTACTAGTTACCCGAGCGTTCACGCCCGGGGTCCCCACTTTAAAATCCAGACCTTGTGTTACATCTTTCGCCAGTGGGCAAAGATGGATGAATAATCCCTCCGCGGCCTGTCGGGCAGAATCAAATTGTAGTATCTGTTCACAGATATTTAGTTCCTGCTCACCGGCCGCCTGCAGCACACGCCACTTCGTGGAAGGTGGGCATGTTTGGAGGTAATGACAAGCTAGGACTAGTTTTTTACCAACTTTGACAAGCAGTGACCAGCTAAAACTAGCTATGACCAACTAAGACTAGTTTTGTACCCAGTTACCGCGTAGGCGATGGCTGGAAAATCTTTGATCAGTTACCCGCGTTCGCGCCCGAGGTCTCCACTTTAAAAATCCTACATTGTGTCACATCTAGCCTCCGTCGGGGTAAGCTGGGTAAATAAACTCTTCTTGGCCTGAAGAGTAGGATCAGAGTGTAGTATCTATTCTCAAAATACTCACTTTTTGCTCTCCGGCCACCTCAAGCTAGGTGCACATGGTTCAATCCTTGAGCGCATTACGTTTTAGTCAGCGACCGGCTTCGCTATAGATTTAACTCTGCTTCGGAGATGGAACGGCCTAGTCCGCTTAAGATCCCGTTACACGCTGTCGATCCGATTGCCGTGGCTTTCGCATGTGCTAGCGCGCAGTGATCCCGTTTAACTGCGATCAAATTTTGCAATAGAAGCAAAACCCAAGCCAGCCCAGGGCCACAGCCTACATGTGCTACTCTCCCACCTGATTGGGTGCGTACACTTGCTAGGATGCAGTCAGAACCTGTCTTTCTCGGACTACGAGATGTCAACGTTCTAGCCTGTGCCGTTCCGTCCAAACACATTCCCGCTTGCGCCGTTCATACAGGATAACAACGGCTTTCCAACCTGAGATGAACATACGACGTTTATGCCGGTCTGAGCCGTTTTAGGTCATACACCGACGATGTTTCTTACGACTTTCCAGCCTGAGCCATACATGCTACGTTTATGCCGGCCGACGACGCTCCTGCCTGTGTCGATCTTGTCAGACGCTGACGAATTTCCAGTTTGTGTCTTTCATGCCAGACGACGACGAATTTCCTGCCGGCCGACGACAACATTCCAGGCTAAGGTAATCCTGCCAGTTAATGCCGACGTTGTAGCCTTTTCCGATTTCCTCGTTAATTTTATCACGATATAATTGATAGTGAAACTCAACATCTTCGTCTCCGTCTCTTCATTTTCTTTGCTGTTTTCATACATACAAAGGTTTGCGGTGTTGATTCGGTCCCGTAATAATTTAATCGAAAATTAAATGAATGTGTTTTATTCTTATTCTGTTAACCTCCCGAATGTATTCGATCAGTTTTGCTTTGTTGCAATGTAGCATTAGGAAATTATTGTTTCTCCAGAAAAGATATGCATCATTCTCAGATAGAATCACAGATGTTGTTGTTGCGGTTGAAACAGCTTCTTATTCTCCAATTGGCTGATGTTCAACTTCAAAGATTTCAAGCATAGAAATCGAATGTGAACTCAAAGTTAAGAAGTTACTTTGACATTGACTAGACAGAAAACTTTTGGATCCTTCTAAGTCAAAATTCTATTTCACTGGACGGAAAATTATAAAGTTTAAACTTTGGAATGACATTATGGTTGCTTTGCAGTTCGGTTCATATGAAGAACTTGTTTAATCAATGTAGATATGGCAAATAGTAAGGAATCTACCCGTATTCCTTTTATTAAATGTGAGAAATGAGAGACTAGAATCTAATATAGAAAAACAAAGGTCAGTTACTCTACAGAAGAAATTTACATCTCCCAATGAGAAATTTCCAAGTCTATATTTACAGGGTGCGTGAATGACAAAGCTCGAATAAGCCGGTAGACGAAAATAAATATACTGTTTAATGAGTAAACAGAGAGTCTACTCAAATACCTACTAAAAAGAACGTGTAAATAATCGAATTAATAAATAAAATTCTTTCTTTAAAAGTTGTTTAAGTCAAGATACAACACTTAAAGACTATATTTGCAAATTTTGAAAAAGTACAGCAGAACATTTTGCCAAATAGTAAACGTCTCCATTTACCAAATTAATATAAACGAATTTATAAATGTGTGTTGTGTCTGTGGTCCGTAGAAAGAATACTTTGTTAATTTTTCAAATTGATATATTTCGAACGTTTACCAATCACCTGATTGATTATTTAAAATAAAACATTTTTGAAAAGACGAATTCATACTTTAATACAAAGTAGCGGATTCAAGTTCAATTAACGGAAAATCCAACCATAATTAATGATAGAAATTATTCCACGATCAATATAAATATAGCAGTAAATGAATATATACTAATCTTCTTCTTTTCGATACCATGTCCCTTCAGGACGTAGTCTATCATAGCAGTCTATAATTCCCCGTCCTTTGGATCTCTTAAATTTTGTCTCTTTACAATATCCCCCAAACCACGTTCTGTCAAGCATTTACAGAAGTCAGTCGGTGTATGTACCGTTTTCCTCTGCCCCTCTTGTCTCAATAAGTTTTGCGAGTGTTATATTTTTCAAGCCCTGTTTCCTCATTATGCACTCTATAAGTGTTTACTGTGTATTTCTTATGTTTACCATAAGAATCATTTTAGATTCAATTTTGTCAAAAACTTAGCTTTTGTTCAAATATTCAGTCCGTGATACCATTTACATCCTTCTGTAAAACCCAGTTTCTGTTGCTTCATGTCTCTTCTTCATCTTTGATATTTTCCAGCTCTCCGTGTCATATAAGAAGACTGATATTATGTAACAGTTTTTCTTTGTTTCTGATTAAATTTTCCTGTTTCTTAATACTTTGCTTGGGTCTTGAAATTTTTCTTATACTATCCAATTTTTCATCGGATTTTGGTGTTGTACAATCTGCCTTCTGTTAAAATATTTACAAAATATTAAAATTGTTATAGTTATTTTATTTTGGTATCCCCAATTTTTCATGTTTGACAATGCTTTTAGCTGACAACCATATCTTCTTACAATTGATGTTTGGTCATTATTTTCTCGCTTTCTTTACTACATTCTGCAGAATTCCTTGTAGTTTCCTTTCTGTGTTATGAACTTTGTTACATCTGCATATCTTATGTTCCTAAGATTGTGGCTGCCGATAATGAATCCTCGAAGGACGTCTATACGTTTCTATATGTTTTTTAATAAATGCTACTTTTAATAAACATAATTACATCTACAGATTAGTTGTAAAAACTAACCGTAGAATCGTTGTCCTTAAAATTGAATTAGGACAATTACTGCGACAAAAAGAACATCAGGCTATTTCCTGCGTAGTTCTCCAGTTTGTTTGTTTTTTGCGTTACTTCAGCTTACACGTCTAGATTTGGCGAGAAGAACTCCCAAACGATAATAGGCCAAGCCATATCGCCCAAACTGTAGCAAAAGTAATCAATAAATAAAATAAAATAAAACAATACGAAAAAATATATATCAATTCTGACAAGTTCTCTAGACATTCCTTGGCAACCCCTATTACCTATTCTTCCGCCTTCGGCGGACATCAGACTTCATATAATAACTATTGATGGGTATTGATCTAGGGGCTATGGTCAAACTCCCGCTGTTTCCTGCTGAATTTTCAATGCTCACTTTTATGTCTTTCGTTCTTATTGCTTGAAGTTGTATTTCTGAATGGTTGATCGCCCTTGTGATCTACTTCTTCGCCAGCACCGCCGGATGTAATGCTGACTCCGGCGGAAGTAATAGCCAAATATAAAACGTGCCAAAATCTCTTTCTTATTCGGCCGCCGGAATTTCTTGGTGTAGAAAGGAACTCCGATTTCAAACAGGAAGGCAAGGCAACGATATATATATAAAAAACATGCCTTTTTTTTCTACAAAGGCTGGCGTTTCATACTCTTCGTTGACCTTAAAATACCGGTAGTTTTGCCAACCAGTTCTGACACTCGATTGTCTGCCAAACGGAAAACTGGATGATGGCGTATGGTCATGATTTATAATGCTGTCGAGTTGTGATTTTTCTCCACAAACTAAAGCGAAAACAAAATCAAGTACTACAACCGATGTTTTTATTTTAGCGTTCCCTTTACCTATTATTAAGCTTTATATAAGAAAACATTAATTCGCAACAAAGTAGGATTTAACTTATTAACAAGGATGTCTGTATTAATATTAAGCATGTCTCACATATGCAGAGATCGCCATTTAAACTAAGAGAAAACAGTCTCTAATGTAACTATATTCATGTGCATGCAAGTATGCATGTGTGTGCCTGTGCAAATATATAATAACTATTGTGATTGTAGAAACCCGAGCCAATACTCACTAATAACCGCTTAACAAAATCTCTGGTATATATGTGTTCGATTTCATCCGTAGAGAATCCTAAGGATGCTAAGATTTATATCAGAAATACTATGAATATTTTTAACAAACGCTTTTACAATCACCTCTCATTCTTCAACAACAAGAACAAACAAAATATGACATCACTTTCTAAATATTTTTGGAAGTTAAAAAACGAAAATTAGTCACCTAAAGTTAAATGGAAAATCTTCAAGCAAGCTAGAAAATCAAAACCAGTAAAAGAACCATGTTTCCTTTGTCTACATGAAAAAAATGGAAATCATTAAATACATGAGGAGCGACGTATTACTAAAACAGAGTCATGAAACACACAGTAAATTGCAAACACATAAAAGAACTAACCATACAATCATGCTAAAATTGCTAAATCTGAGGTTCGGATCTCTAGAAATGATAAACGTTTATAGTATTAATCTTAGCACCGCGATATTCACATTTAACTGCATGATCGTTCTCCTGGTATATGTTTACCGATTAATTTTTATATACATTAATTTTTAACTTTTAATTTGTAATTTAGTTCACGAATTTATTATATTAGTACTAATGAACTTATATTTTCGTGTAGTATTTCTAAATATCCTCAGATCTCGGCTTTTTAAATAATTCATATGTTCGTGTATATGATTTGATCATTTTTTTTATAAAAAATGTCAAACGTTTCAGTTTTATACTACGTAAAAACGAATGTATTTATCTGCAATCCACTTCCGGCCAAATGTTTGTTATTTCTATTTCTTTTACTTTTATTTTACCTTTCTACTCTCATCTCCACCACACTTTCTTCCCTGCATTTTCTCAATTTTTCTTTTTGGTAAGTCCAGACGTCGCGTGCTCCTTTTGTGTATCTATTTATTTTTCACCTCCTACCTAAATTTGGGTTTATTTCTCTCTGAGCAGTTATCATCGGCTCTCTCCGCGTAGCTCTTTCTTTCTCTCCTGACTTCTTCTTTGCTTTTTGTTCCCACTTTTTTATTTTTTCTGTGTTTTTTTTTTATTTTATAGTAGTTATTTTTTCAATTAGTTTTAAAATTATGATTTACAATTTATTTTTTACAGGAAATATATCTCATTATATTTGAAACTAAATTTCAATGTTAAATTTTCCGCGTCATGTTCTTCTAAGAAAGCAGACGAGTCGCTATAGATGCTATGTCGATACTTGATGTTAACATTTATCAATCGTCTACTTTTTCTTTATTCTTTCTTTTTTCTATCATCGGGTTTCTTTTTAAACGAGCGAGGAATATTTTGTAAATTACAGTTACAAATGTCTATTTTAAATATAGACATGTAAGCGTCTGTGTAAACAAATTTGTTGGGGAGATATTTTGAAGATCAACTGCTGTATCACTTGGAGCTGACGAGCCGCCAAATCATCATTGTGCGGTGAAATATGCATTATCCATTGAAATTTTAGTATATCAATTTTTTTCTAAATTATGTTACTCTGTTAAATGAATGAATTTAACGTTGAGTTCTTTTGAGTTCGTCTCTGTCGGAATTTACTTGGATAATATACCAAGTGTTCTACGTTATATATATATATATATATATATATATATATATATATATATATGTATATTGATTGATTGATTGATTGATTGATTGGTTACTTAGTTTTTGGTCATAATAAAATTAGACCAGTGAACATTTGTATTAAATAGGGTTCAATACAATTATATTGCAGAAATTTGGAATAAATTTCATTTGTAAACGATTTATTATGCGACCTAAGTTTCTACCATGTGACGTCTTCAGGCAATTTGCAGATTTATTGCAAATCGACTGAAAACACCACATAGTAGGAACCTAAGTCGCGTAATAACTCGTTTACAAAGGAAAAACAATGTATATATATATATATATGTGTGTGTGTGTGTGTGTGTGTGTGTGTGTGTGTGTGTATGCGTGTATTTTTTGCGCGCGTGTGTGTGTGTACGTACTGGGTAAACCCTGAATGTTATCACTCTTTGAATGACAATATATAGAGCGTTTATATAATTACAAAAGCATGGTTATCATTACTTTATCAAGGCTTACAAATTTGCGTACAGTCATGAATATTTATAAGGTGATTTTCAAATTTAAAAGCATTGGCAATTCAATTACTTTCTTGCTTGTGTGTGTATATATATATATATGTGTGTGTGTGTTTGTGCGTGTGTGTGTGTGTGTGCAAGAAGATAAATCCTACATTGCCGTGATAAATTTTCTCAGCGTACGAAACGCGTCGACTAAGAATAGTTTTTCTTGTCTTTTTATTAATTTTGTTTCTTTATAGATAGAATTTAGCTGAATATATATATATATATATATAGAGAGAGAGAGAGAGAGATAAATTAAGTATAACGTAATCACTCAATTTCAGTTCAACTAATTTAATATCCATCGGTATGTATTCTTAATAAATTTAATTCTGTTAAGCTATGTGAAGTTTCTTTATCTTATCATTTCAATTTTTGCAATACTAATTGCATTAATCACTCATACTTAAGAAGCAACAATATTCGGTTCCGAGTGGCTATTTTACTAAAATATACAAGCGATACTTTATTTCAGTTAAGACTCTATTTGTTATTAGCATTAATTTGTAGTGAGCGCTCATAAAAAAAATTTAAAATAAAATATATAAACAAAAGTAAAAAGAATTAAAATTAAAATTAGGCATTTCTGATTTCCTTTAAAACCTTTATCTCTCTCTTTCTTTCGCTCTCTTTCTCTCTTTCTTCACTTCTCTTTCTATACTTCTCCTAACCTACGAGAAGGCTTCTCTCAAACAATAGAGGAAGAAAAAATGACTAAAAAACCCGGCCAAAAATACGGGAAGTTTACAGAAGCAGAGCTGACTTTTTCGTAACTGAAAAATACCAACAATCAGGGAAGATTCACGCGTAACTTTTGTTATTAGTAAAAATGAAAAAGCTAGGAACGCCGGAAAATAAAGTGATTTTGACGTATCAAAAAGCCCCACACAAAGAATTTTTTGATTTTCTCGCCAAATTCTCGTTCATATATAAAAGTATAAAACCTGACTCCTTCAGGCAGAGAGGAGACCAGAACAACATCAGGAGAGGACGGACGAAAAAACAGTCATACGTGACATGTCAAGAGGCAGTTAAAAGTCCATCGCCTACTGACTTTTCCATCCTGTTTCTGACTCGAAAAGAGCACAACTGATTGATATCTGATCTAATTTCTGAGGTTACTACTAACCATATCATGGTCTGATATTCCAACTACCGAAAAGGGTATTTCTTCAGACTGATATCAATATCCGCTCTGTAAACGAACTTTTGCTATTCCGAATACCAAAGGACTCATTTTAAAGAAAATAAATAAAAACATTTATTTTTAGCCGTCGAATCAGTTGGTTTTATTCCCAAAGTTTTTGATAAAATAATTATCTTAAGCCGATGCACACTCACAACATTTAGTTGTGAGCAAACGTTACAAGTTCACATCACATAATAGGTTAACGACAAGGCCTTATAAATATTATATTGATTAATAATTTAATTTCTATGAATTGTTCAATATATTTAATAACAAAACCTATTAGATTACGATACTACTAATGGAGAGAATCAATACTAGATATACTCTCCGAGTTTCGTTCTAAGCCTATCCCAAAAAATTCCACACCCGAAAATTTATTGGCAATATATTCCTTATTTATTTCCTTTCATATTTACTGCTGATTCATTTTACAAAGGAATTAATCAAGAATCTCTCTTTATAATTTTTCCTAGGAAAACCAATATGGAACACCTACAGTTTCCTTCTTTTAGTATATTTATCTTTAACACTGGGACAAAGAAAAAAAACTAATCTCTTTCAGGAAAGTATACAAGCCTGATGACCAAAACATTTCTTAATTTCTTTTGGCCTTTTACTAAACGTTCTCAATTCCAGCGTTTAGAAATCAAATATTAATTTCTATATTTATAACCTGCTACTGGTATTTGTATACAAAAATGTATATATTTTAAGGGATAGACAGGTGTGGTTACGGAGGTGACTGAGTAAACAATTTTGCACATGGAATTTCATTTTTAGCTCATCATCTGTCTATGTCTTGCTAAATAAACAGACTCCGGTCAAATTAGGCATACGAAAACATTTCGATGCCGAATATTAGCAATTGAGTAATCTTAGCTTACTGTATTGCAAAGCCAAAACACTTATAAAATCTGTATATGTCAAATAATTGTCTACTTTGAAAATAATATACGAATTTATAAAATGGTTTCTTTTTTCTTTTTGTTTTGTTTTAAAGAAGGGAACACAACAAACTTTCCCAGTGGAAAATATATAAATACCAAATTTATTATATATATATATATATATATATATATATATATATAGAGAGAGAGAGAGAGAGAGAGAGAGAGAGATAGATAGATAGATAGATAGATAGATAGATAAATAGATAAACGACAAAGCTTTCATTCGATACGTATTGACCTTAGGACTTCATTTGACTAGATCTGATAAAGCCCGAACTGATGAAACGCGTCAAAGAAAAAAAATGCCAGTAGATAACTACACTGACATTTTAAAGGCTTCTACCTGCTTTCCGTGAAAATGATCAGTGATGATGGAAAGTAAATGAAGCACTACAAACAATTTCTTTAAGCTCCTTTAAAAGTTTCATACTTGAGACCCGGAGAAATTCTTTAGAAGGCTTAATAAACATTTGTTATTCGATCTATTTAGTTATACACATTTGAACGACTCATCACTGCCTGGATATATTTTGTGTCTATATGTATATTAATGCAATCATTGTATTTTTAAATCAAATGTTATTACTATAAATATATATATAGTTGCTACACATGTCTGAGTAGACAGATCTGATTTTTAAACATTGAAATTATTGTCAATTAGTGTAAAAATTGAAATATGTTTCCCGAAAGGAATCAAGTTTATATTCCTCGTATAAACAGGAACACCACATTCATGGGGGCATTTTAACATTAAACTAGAAGCCATTGTAGTAAAGCTAAAATCCACTGTCATACTTAAAAATCCTTTAACAATAAAGATTTCAATCAAACCAAACGCATTTATCTGCTAAATATTACGTTTAGAATTACATATATATAACTTATAAATGATTTAAATATAACAATGATTTAAAGATAAAAGAAATATCAACCTATTTTTGAAGACAAAATTTCCAAAATATATTTATTAAACTTGTGATACTATGCAAAATCTTTTTATAAAGTATGTTACAAATAACTGTTAGAACTAATCGGTCAGTTAATGCTATACGTGATACAATATTTTACGGTGGTAGATTGCCATTGCTTTCTGCGGTAGATCGATTGCCAACCATGGTTGCAGAACCCAATCTGTGATGCTGTTTAACCCATAGCTGAAGATAGTAGAGACGGATTAATACCATTCCCAAAGGTATTTGAGCGTAAGTGAATGCGACGAACTGGCAGGTAACCTTGGCATATTTTGAAAAAAATATTAGAATATTCCAGAACATGTGCTAAGATTGAAGTCAAGTGGAATAGAAGGAAAGCAGTGTGTACCTTATTTAACGAACATGAAATGGGTGGCAAAACAGAGTTTAAGAGAGATAACCGACCAGATATGGCAAAAGTATTCAATGCACGGGCGAATGGTAGATTTACAAGTGTACAAAAGGATTCTGACAAGATAAACATCCTGGCTCGACACAGTGACCCAAATTTTCTATCAGTAGATGCAGCTATAGATTCGATTTATTCATTCCATTTGGAATCATTTGAGAGAGTGAGGCCAAGAAGGCGCAGTGTTTTTCTCTCTAAGAAATTAATGTCATCCATTTTGATGGTAGGTAGGAAAAACTGTCTGGTAGTTCGAGAAGAGCAGCTTCGTTTTGGAGGCATTAAAATTTACGAACCATTTTCTACCCCATTCAATCACAGATTGGAGATCCTTTTGCAACAGCTATGTTTACTTTGTCAGTATTAGCAGATTTCTTACTGAGACAGATTTAAATGGTGAAAAGAATCTTCAAAAATATAAGGGCAATGTCAATCGTTATCCTTTGTCTTCTTAATTATTGTTCTTTTATTTTTCTCTCTCTTTAATAGCCTTAGTTTTCACACTCTCTAACACTCAGTTAACTGTCAAATCTTAGTCGCTTTATTGCCGTGCTTGTTAAACTAATTTGAATGAAATTTTTATGCACTTTTCATATTGTGACGTTTCTATAAACGTGTTAGTTTATTCTGCTTTTGTGGCTTTAGTTAATGTTTTTAATAATTTGAGACATTTTCTCTCTGTTTCGGATGTTAAAATACGCCGACAGATATATTCTATTTAATCTACCTGGCTTACTTAAAAGACTAGTAATTTATAGTAAATCTTGTTTAGTGACATTTTTAAAAGCTAGTTTACTTCTGTTTTTATGTTATCAACACATAGAATGTTCTGTGATCTCTGTTGTACTTTATTGAAAATATCCAACGTTCTTTTATTGTCACACAATACATTTGGCATGTCTTTTTCTCCTTTTATTTCCTGTCAGTGAAAATTCATCCATAAATGCACATTTGATTGGCGCGCTAAAAGTTTTAGATATCAAAATTCGATTAGAGAATATATAATAAACGAATAGTGCTGTAAAACATGCTTCAGTTTAACCATAGTAATTGAAAATTGCCTTGTTTTATATTTACTGATTAGCCGCACTAATCGAGGGATTCCTGTTTGAAAAATGTTAATAGCTATAATATTTATAGTTATTCATTTAAATATTATAGATAACTTCAATTTGCATATTAAAATACCATATTCACCCAACATACAAAGTATTTCAGATAAAACATATATAATCAGGTCAAGATATATTTATTGTATAAATATATACGGAAACCTTTACCAACGCAATTTATCTATAATTGATTTATATAATAAATTTACCATCCTATACATATGTAGATGTTCTCCTGCCAAAACAATTGATAGGAAGAACATGTGTTTTGAGAGAGACACATGTTCGTAAACTTTTGTTTCTGAGTTATTTAAGTTAAAAAAGTTAACGGTGGATGGTGCTGTGTTGCAATATACTCTAGGTTACATGTGTCATTTGTCTATATTTGTGCCTTGTCTGTACAGTAGTAAGTTAACTGAGAAATGTTCCGTTTAAAACGGCAAGGTATTCATATCATGAGCGGGCAGATATACACGGTCACTCAAATGATAAAGGAAGCTAGATTGCACGGCTTATCAGATTGCATTTCCAGGTCGAACGCAGCCGAGTCATCCAACCTTTGTTACTGTTTATCGTTATTTTGCTCTTTATAAAGAAAATATGTAGTTTGAGAGCATTCGAGCATGCTTACTCCTTTGTACTAGCAACTGCTATCTGTGACTTAGACAGCTTGCCTATAGAGAGCCTTACAGGGAAGAGAGGTTAAATATAGACACAATAAACAGTGTTTTAAAAAAAACCGGACGCTTACATACGGATAATTCACTTAATTTGATGTAATAAAATATGTCGGAATAAAAATTTAATTTCATTAGTTTTTTCGAAAAATAGATAAATACACACACACACACACACACACACACACACACACACACACACACACATATATATATATATATATATATATATATACCGTGTAATGAGGTAGCAGTCGTCTTTAATGCAAGTTTTAATAATAATGACAGAAAAGATTATGTGATTAAATTTTTTATAAAATTTTTCATGTGATCTTTTCAGTACATAAATTAATCAAAAAATTCAGAATGCTTTATTTGTCCAAGTGCTTTCGGCTATACGTATAGCTCTTAACAAGGATTAATTTTATTTTAATTGTAACTGAATACATAGTTTTATGTATTATGACCTTGTTCATAGATGATATTATTGAGAATTAGATCTCAGTTTATAACACATACGCCAAACTCCATCCGTAACATAATCGTCGATAATACAAATATAATAGCATCATCCTCATTATAAAAAGTCCAAAAGTAATGAAAGCATTATTAATAAAAATGAAAAATCCAACATTCAATAATATCAACTATGATCCCGGCCACAATCTACTGACTGTGTTCGGAAAATAAAACGCTCTTATAACTCTAGATACAGACAATAAAACAATCTATATATTCAGTTAAAATAAAATGAAATTCATCCTTAATGATGGCTAAAAGTATAACCGAAAGCGTTTGGATAAATATGACATTCTTTTACGCACTGTGTCTTTTCAGTAACGTAGGCAACCACAACTTTTCATAAATTCGTATTTTTATTGCTACAGTTATTAACCCTTGACAATCTTCCTTTATTCATGTTGTCATTCAAACAGGTTGAAGAGTTTACTTTCTTTGTATTCCTGCTTCTCTTTCCTTCAGCAGGATCCGTGGGTTTTAGATCCTCAGTCTTGCTTTCCTCTTTATATGTCACCGACATTTCAACTCTCTTTTCAGATTGTATGATTTTTCCTAAAGAATCATGCTCTGTTCGTATTTCTATTCACAGTTATCCACGGTAGCGGACTATCTCTGTAGCTTCAAATATTTTCATCTGTGAAGAGATTGTCTAGAACTCCATTCTTCCAATTTTCTTTTTGAAAGAATGTACCGAATTTAGTAATGAATAACTGAGTGTCACCATCACAGGCATGTATCGAGGACCAAATCCTAGCTTTGTGAGTTTGAAACGTACACTGTGCTCCATCTTGTGTCAAACTAAATAGAGGTTAAAGAATCACTATGAAAATTTAGCCACACTAGTATCTCTGACCATTACAAGAGTAATGTTGTTATTTTTCTTTCGTAATAAATTCCCTGGACATAAAAACTTGTGCAAGAATTCTTATGTTAGGTCAATAAATGGTAGTTGAACGTTAGACTTATTTCCGAACCTGAGGTCGACCTCAGTATTAATAGCAGTTATATAATTACTATTATCTACAATTTGCCTCCTTCTTTTATATCCGTATTTTTTCGAGTTATTTTCTACCACTTTCTTTTATTAAATTTGTCATGTTTAATGGTATCAAAAGCCATTTATATTTGTTTTATACTTTTACTTCTTCCTTCATTTATTCTTTTCTTTTGCATTATTCATACTTTGAGTTAAGAGCTTTTTTCTGCTAACTTACGCTGTTTTTTTTATTTTTCTAATTCACAATAAAACGTCTAATTTTATACAAATTTCTACTTTTATTATATTTCTCCGTTTTTGTTTTCTTCTTTATTTTATAGAATCAAAGAATCCTCTCGTTCTTTATTTACTTGAGAAACCGCTTCTACTCAACACACAATATTCGTTTGTGAAGATATTTAAAACTAAAACATACTATGCATTCTCGACCAAATCTTTATGTATTGTTTTCGATTACAAGTGAATTATGCGAATTGCTTTATTGTTTATTCTCTTGAAAATATATTGACGTTTATTATTCGAACTATGAAAAGCAAATAATTATTTATGATCATATTTGCCGATGTAATTTGCAGTAATAATAATACACGGAGAAAGTCAAATATTTCTTCGACTCGGTTTATTTTGTTAAATATTTTATTGAATTTCATTGATATCTTCCTTTTATCTGTTGTGACTTCCGCATCGTGTTTATTATTTAAAGAATATTTATTCAAAGAAGTGAAGTGCAGATGTTTAAGGTGAATGAAGTGACTATTGTATTTTTACAAAAAATCAAACATCTGAAATCTTTTCTTTGAGAAATAACGCAGATTATTCAAGTTTCACATATGCAGTTATATTGCGTTTTCTTCTTCACATCTATTTTTAATTTACATAATAACAATAATAATAATAAGCATTATTATTTTTATTATTATTGAGAAAGAAGAAATTTTAAAATTATATTTCAAACGTATGATAGCAAAAATAAAAGAGAGACAGCGAGATAAAGGAGCGCATAGAACTGAAGAATCTGTGATTCCTCTTAGAATCAGTGAGAATTTTTTTCCATTTACAAACAGAAATTTTACACATGCAAAACCTAATGTTAAATTATTTTTAAAAAATAGTAAAATACAAGAAATGTTCAACTTCTCCTAAAGGCATGACAATGTATTTTTAATATGACGCACGAAAGGGACATTATTAGAAACCTTCATGGTTTTCGTTGAGAATAAGTGAAAGACGATCATGACAAAACACCGCACGATTTTTCTACGACGAGAATACAGCTTACTGTATATTACATTCCCTGTATATTTCGAAACACACATATTTACGCAGTGTATATATATATATATATATATATATATATATATATATGAAACATATATATCTGATAGGTTTTATAGGATAATGGAATTGCCAAGAAAGATGATTGATAAAAATTATAAATATCAACACTTATTTTAATATTGTAGATAAATATAGTATTAGACCTGTTTAAATGAAATAAAAAAAAGCCCAAACAGAGAATTAAAAGAGATGAGAAATATATGCAGAACGTATGTACATAGTTGCATAACATGCTTGCATGGATATTAGAGGGCATTTGAGAAATACACGATATATATATATATATATAGCCGTCCGCAGACAGTTCTGTTTTGCTGCTTCACAGTTCATCAGTTCGCTTAGACAGCCGATTGTTTGTAGCCAGAACTGAAACCCGAACGAATTAACATCAGGCGGCGATTCTACCCTTCAGCTATAGAAGCTATGTAGAAGAGAACAAACTTTAGCGTGTTATATACAATGTAAACACAGGTTAGTAGCCGAAAGTTTTCAAATTCATTACTGAATGAAAGATGCGTAAATGCGTGAGTACTGTTTTCAAAATCCACCATTTCTCCAGAGTGCTCAATCGGCGTGCGAGAGTGAAATTAAATAAAATTATGATCTATTGTCATGACATTTCATCGATCGAGTTACGTAGAATTTCTGGTGTCTTAGTAGATATTTCATACGACCTACATAGATTATATTGAGGAAGCTGTTTTGCAGCTTTGTTTGCCTGAACTTTTTACAATACATTTTCAAATAAATCTTCTATTATCCCTGCATTTTTTCTTGGCTGTATAACAGATTAACATTTATTTAGTATTCTGCTTCCATTGCCAAACACTCTTTTATACAGACACTATTCTGAGAAAATAATGATACTGTTTGTGATAGCGCATAGCTTAACATGATTGGTCGTTGATCATCAGTACATCGACTCCTCGATTACGAACACTTCTGATCTGCTGCTGGTCCAACCAGCGACAGCTTCTGAACAGTTCCGTCTAACGAATTTCACTAGCAATACTTGAATAAACGTATTATAGCATATTCTAGTACTTCTCCCTTTCCTTCTCCCAGTCTATTATATATATTATTGTGCTATGGGGGCGTGTATAATGATATACGCGCTAAAAAGTCTGCCTTCTTCTACCGAACGTAGCTCAGAGTTAGAATCGCCGACTGACGCAAATTCGGTCGGGTTTCAATCGTGAGTTAAAAGGCGATCTGAGTCTAACCGTACTGATGAGCTGTGATACAGTATATATATATATATATATATATATATATATATGACTAAATATAGTTTTAAGCTATATAATATATTTATGGATATAAGGCAGCAATATAAGGGAGAGAGCGAATTCATATTTATACAAAATCGTTAGACCATCAATAACTTATAAGCAAGAAACAGACTGCCATTGCTGGTTGTTGACTGTTATATCCACTTTCATATTTTATATCAACATATGTATATATGTCGTATATTTAGGTAGTATCATCCGTTTAAATAGCTTTATGTAATATAATGAACAAACATATTGACTTACTGGAACTAAAATCCCTTTGGGTGTTACTTTTTGATCCCCCCAATATATATATATATATATATATATATATATATATATATATATATTGTCATCCGCAGACAGATCTGTTTCGCTGTATCACAGCTCATCAGTACGGTTAGACTTCAATTGCCTTTATATATATATATATATATATATATATATATATATAATGTAATATATCAGTTATGTATCAGTTGTACATTGCGACATGAAAATTTCTATGTTTCGCGGTAGGGTCTCATCATCAGGCAATGTTGATGAAGTTGTGCAGATGATTTACATTTAAATGATAAAATCTTTTAGTTTGCTGTGAATGTATGTGGGTGATTTTTGTGGGTGATTTTTGTGGCTAATCAGAATGGAAATTCACTTTGCGATTTGACCCCAAAAAATACATACTAACCAACTTTTTCCCCACTTCCTCCTACTCTTCCCTTGTTTGTTTTCCCTCCTTAATATTTAACCTGCCATTAATTTGATCTTATCATTTTCCCTTCATTCCCTTCAGTCTTATTTCCTTTGATGCGATATTCCCATTGAGGACCAATCCTATACTCTTTTACTTACTTATCATTTTTAGTCTATTTGTTTATTTGCTGGGAAGTTTGTTTTTGTTTTGGAAAAGAAAAGATTTTTTAAAACCTAAGCTATAATTTTTTGGTCTATCTATTTATTTTTTGTATAGTTTTTTTATGTATAAAAAGGGAAGATTTATTTAAAAAACATATATATTCTATATTCCAATTCATTTTTTTCCAATTCCTCAGTGATTATTTTTCTTATGTCCTTGTTGGTTATATGCATGTTATTTCATTTAGATTTTATCCATTTTCTAATGTGAATAATTTACAATGTCTACATATAACATTAATTTCGTTGCGTTTATTTAATAAATTTTTATTCTTAAGGGATTTAATAATAAATAGTTTTTCGTATAAGCATAATGAACTTGGTTCATTTAAGGACTTATATGTATTTGCCTCTTTTAGAATTTTCCATTTCATTGCGGGTGTATTTTTTTGTTTCCTTTAGATACCAATGATATTTTGATAGGGATGTTCTGTTTCTGTATTTGTTATTATTAAATGAAGAGGTGTGTTGGTAAATACGCTGCTTTAGAGTGTTTTTACTACTCCCTATATAAACTTTTATATTATTTGGTTTTTCCTTTGATGATATTTCACATTTATAGATTATCGATTCTGTCAAACACCTGTTTTCTAGTGGACAATCTTTGGGGATTTTACAATTACATTTTTCCTGTCTAAATTGTTATTTTCCGTTGTCTGGTTGTTTTTATTGATTTTGTTGAAATTTTTAAAATATTATTTTTGTGATTTTTTATATTTTTTCTAGATTGTTCATACAACTGTAACTTAATTTTATAGTGTTTTTATTAAAGATCTTACTCAGTGAATTTTTTCGGAAAGTTCTTTTTAATTAACTCGAGGAATTTTTCCCCAATTTACTATTATTCAACAGGTTGAAAGGGGGGTGGTGTACCAGATGATTTTCCTATTTCTATTTTTTTCTTCGAGGGTTACTTTTCTTTTTTACATATTTAATATATGGGTTTATGTACCCACTATATTTTAATGCAGCATTATAAAAATTGCTATGCATATCAAACACTTCCTCACTAGCTGAGTTTCTACTAATTCTGTATTCTATTGATGAGGTATATGTTTGATGATAGAAGGAGGGTGGTTAGATTTTGGGTAGATGTTTAAAGGATTGGTATTTGTTTTTTTGTGTGTGTGGTTGGTGTATATTTTTCTCTAGATCCAAAGTTACATCAAAGAAATCTACTTTTTGTCTTAGTTTTAATTATTACTTTTAAATTGAGATTTTAAAACTCTTTGTGTATCATTTTTCTAACTCGATCTATTTTGAAATTTGTGGTATTTCTTATTACCATAAGTCCGTCATTTCTATAAAGTCCAATGTCTTTAGTGTTTACTTCCTTATAGGCTGAGAGATTATATAATATTAATAATCCTACCAGCTTTGAATATTCTGCGGAATCCATTGATCCCATCGTGATATCAAAATTGTTCTCGTTGGAAATAATTTTTTTCCACTGTTCTTCTTTATGAATGAGCACATATGTTTTTCCATTCATTATTATTGTTTTCTCCTCCTCCGTTATATCCGAGTAAAGAGTGGCGAATTCCAGGGTCGTAACAAATAGTTCCTTTGATATCGATGGATAGTATTCTTCGATATCAAATTGGATAAAAGGGCAGTTGTTTATTTTCTTTTAGATTATAAAACCAATTTGTTACGTCTGTGGTGTCTTTCCATAATCCTAATTCCAAGGATTCCTAGATGTGTTTGTTATATTGTTTGTTGATATATTGAGAACTGTTTTAATAAAATAAATGCCAGAGCACTCAAAATAAAAAAAAGCTTGACTCCTTTTCACCTGGAATTATATATATATATATATATATATATATGTGTGTGTGTGTGTGTGTGTGTGTGTGTGTGTGTGTGTGTGTGTGTGTGTGTGTGTGTGTGTGTGTGTAACTCTTTATTTTATATATGAGTGTTTCACCAGGAATCTTGGGTTAAGTCCTTGTGTCTTTTTTATTGGGCTTGGTTAAAGGAGCATGACTACTATACCTAACTAAGAGCTTGGAAGAACTAAAAGGGCGAATACAAGATTTACGTTTTCGTTTTACAATAGTTTCTGATGAAAATAGTTTCTGCGATAACTGGGCAGGACAAAAAGCTTGCAGCGAAATCTGCTGCCCATATCGAATTTTGAATTAAATATATTGCAAAACGCTTTTCTTTCATATCCATTTCTTGCAAAAATGATACTTAATAATAAATTATAATTATTTTATGATAGAGAGATTTTCAATCAGCCTGCATTTATGCATTCTAAACCGCATGCAAAACAAATTTGTTAATAGAAAACAGTTAACCTTTAAATTCCTAGGCCAGTATACTCGTGATGAGTGAGCTATATTGATGACATAGGTATTTATGGTTAAAATAAGAACAATGTTGAATACATCAGCATTCACTTTACTAACATTTCCACGAAACAAAACTCAAGTTATTACTTTCTAAATAAGAATCTATAATCTGTTATTGGGACTAGGACGATGATAATATTTAAAATTAATATATCATAAAAATGAAAAGGCTGAAAATGTAGAATTTGAGAAATTGACTATAGAATAGGCTGCGTCCGGTTAGTTTGCTCCGACATCAACTGATGCTACAAAACCATACCATTAACCTCAGAACTTGCACGGTGTTTTTAATCAGCGACATCGGATTTAGTTTGTGATATAGTTTACATGCGTGGCGCTCAATTCGTTTAGAAATGTCTAAACTGTCAACTGTATAAAATACATTCGAGAGAAATAAGCTTCGAGATCATAGTGTAGCAGTTTTCATCTTATCTCGTGGAATGGCGCGACAGATTTACAAAGAATATTACCAAATAACAGAAACCACATAATTTAAAGAGTTTCAAAAGTTGCAACAACTAAAATGAATATCACAAAAGAATAATTTCGTAATATTATTAATTAAATAATTAAGATTTTGACTTTCATCTCGACTTCATGAAAAACGGTTTAAAAAGAAAAAACTCTTCAGTATTAAAAAAATGCAATAACAATTCGTAGACTTGAAAATGCTATTATAATAAAAAAGTGATTTGAAGAGAAATATGTTATAACTATCAAATAAGGTTAATTGTTTGATCCATGGTTCGTGAATGTTTCATAAATGACTAATTTTTTTCTCTCTCCCTCACCTTCTTTTTCTTTCTAGCTCTCACTTTTTATATATATATATATATATATATATATATATATATATATATAGCGGCGGTACAAACCCAGGATAGGATTGTTAAATAATGCTAGATAAGGCTGGTAAATAATCCGGGAGGATCCTAGTAATATCGTTAAAATTTTAAAACTGATCCAATAAAGAGCTCAATGTATTCTGATAGTGAAATTTCAAAATCTTAATCTTTACTATTAAACATATATCATATCTATCTCTTAAGCTATTAGGGATCCTTGCCTTGCCTATCAGCCTCGATTATACTTGTAGATTTGGGTTATTTTCATTTAACTCCCAGTATTTTGGAGAAAGGGCTGATTGATATCTTAAATTAGGATTAGTGAAAGAGTGCGTGCGTATAAAGCCGTTGCTTCCAATTTCTCGCCGAAATTCCGATATAAACATTCTCTATTTTTCCTTACGGTAGATGTTGGTTTGAGAGATCATATTTTCAGATCTACATTTATTCTCAACCGGACAGTTATCTCTAGATCTAAAATTACATAGAGTATAATCCTATTTTCTCTATTGGATTCACTACACTTCAAAATTTTGTTATTGTGAGAGTTAATAATGTTATACATATTATTAGTACACGAATAAATCATTTTGATCGTTTTCCTATTGAATATTTTACTCAGTGGGTATATTTATGAAAAATATTATTTATTAATTTCAGAAAGATTTTACCAATGTTAGTTGTCTAAAGAACTTTTGCAATTCAAAATTACTAGTGGGTGCTAAAGAAGTTAATTTATCTTTATATCCGCTACACTGGAGAGCCTAATCATATAGGTTTTTGTTATTCCTAAAGATTTAAGGCTAGTGGTTAATTGGCTAATTCTAATATTAAACGTTCTTGGTAATTGCTTTATAATGGTGTTAGGGTGGTTAGAATTAATATTGATATTGCTAGGGAAATCATTGTTCTTATGATACAGTTTAAAGGAATTATTATCGAGGTTGGGGGTAATATCTAGGCAATTCACAATATTTAAGTAATAAGGAAAGTATATATATATATATATATATATATATATATATATATACTTCTTTTTCTAATCTTTATATATATACTACCTATCTCTATCTCCTTTCCACAATATATATATATATATAATCATATAATTACGTGTTAAATGTACATTGGATCCTCTTCACCTGGATATATATATATATATATATATATATATATATATATATATATATATATATAAGGACCTACAATAAGTTCATGCTGTTTTTAACAGATGGAGTTCCCAGAACTTCGTTTGCCTAGTTTCCGATGGTACTGCATCTATAAGAAAATACTATAAAAAAGCTTGAAGTTCAGTGTATGTCTTTTTACCGAAGTGTAAATAACTTAGGTTTTCATAGAGTTAAACATATTGGATTTCGTGCCAAAAAAGTGTATTTGCGGGAAATGTTACTACACTTCTCTATTCAAAAGAAATCTGCAGATGAAGTACACAGGATTCTTGTTGAGACTTTCAGTGACCATGCTCTGTTGAAAAAAATTGGACAGATTGGATTTGACACATCAAAAATAATGATATTTATATTGAAGGTAAAGCTCGCTCTGTTGCACCGAAAATATTTTAAGACAAAAACTGTAGGTATTACTTCATGAAGACTCATGTCAGGCGCAAGCTGAACTTTCAGAATCTTTTGGAGTTGATGACATAACAGTTTGGAAACGTTTGAAAGCGTTAGAAATAATTCAACAGCAATAACATTTGGAACCGTGCGAGCTGATCCCGAGAGACGTCGAACGGCGTCTTTTTACATGTGAAAAGCTGTTTCAATAGCAGAAAAAATATTCTTTTGCATCGTACAGGTGATGAAAAGTGGATATACGAAGATAGCCCTAAACGTAGATTATTGTATGGTAAGCCCGACTATGCATCAACATCAGTGGCGAAGTCGAATATCCATGATGCGAATTTTCTGCTCTTCATTTGAAGGAATCAGCTGGGTGTAGTCTATTATGAGCTGCTTAAACCAGCTGAAACCATCACAGGAGATCACTATCGACTAAAATTAATGCGTTTGAGCCAAGCATTGAAGAAAAATGGCTGCTATGCACGCAGAGACACGACAAAGTGATTTTACAACGTGATAACGCTTGGCCACATAGCACAACTGGTAAAAACCTACTTGAAAACACTTAAATAGGAATTCCTACCTCAACGCGGTATTCATTAAGCATTGCCCCGTCCGATTAAAACCTGTTTTGATCTATGTCACATAGCATGTCTGATCAGTACTTTCAATCTTTTGAAGGTACCAAAAATGGGTCGATACTTGGTTAGTCTCAAAAGACGTGTCATTTTTCCCACGTGGAATTCAAATACTGTCAGAAGGATGAGAAAAATCGTGGCTTGCGATGGACAATACTTCAGTGACATTTTACCTGCTAGATTTTGTAAATAAAACATTATTTTCATGAATAATCAGTGAGGACTTATTCAAGGTCCTATGCTCTCAGTACGATTGAGCTCTCTGGAGAAGAAAATTTAAAAACATTTTCCACTTCAGCTATATGCGTGACTCTTCGGAAATGAATTGAATTCTCTCGGGATCTGGCAAGTGTAAACACTGCTGATATACAACACGTTAAATTTTCCCTTCTCTGATACGATGCGTCGATGTTTTAGGAAGTAGAGACTCCGACTTACACCAAATCGGTCGAGTTTTGATCCCGGCCAGAGGCGAGTGGATGCGCCTAGCCACACTGATGAGCTGTAATACAGCGAAACAGGCTTGTATGTGGATGACAAACATATATATATATATATATATTAAATGATAGTAAACAAACAGAATATGAAAATATCAAAGATATATCTCCTCGCTGAATGTTTCTTTGATAGTGTTTGTTCCTCGGGATGTTAGTGAATTAAATTGAACTTATTTACAAATATACTGTACAAAATATTGATTCAGCAAAATATGTTTTGAATAATGTATTACCCTTGTCTCATGTTCATGCTCCATGTCTTATTTGCCTGAAAAGTGCTTGCTTCTAGAATTAAATGTATATTTTTGGTGTGTTGTGAGTGTGTAATTTACACACTCACAAGCTCATACACTCACAGACACGCGGACACACACAGAGACACAGAAACACACACAGACACACACTCACACATTCAATCATGTAAGTGTATGACATGATAAACTTCCTTGAGAAGAAGCTTCACATGTCATAAATGAGATCAAAGTGCCATAATAAAACATTTATCTATAGTTACATGAACCCTTAAAAATTCTAGTTGAAAACAATACAATTCTAATAAATCACATCATAAAATAGGCCCTGTATATCAAATATCCCTCTCTTTTACTCTCTCTCTCTCTCTCTCTCTCTGTCTCTCATGATTAGCCTCACCTTGTTTAACAATGGGAATGAAGTGCCGTAAGTGCAAACAGAAAGGAAACATTTACTTTGCGTCAGGAAAGAGAGCTGAGGTTTCTGGGAAGGAAGGTTTAGAGAAAAGGATAAAGGAAAAAGGAGACAGGAGAAAGCAGCGCAAGTAATACTTGATTAGCTTGAGCGCGTGGATGACAAAGCGGCGTTTGGAAGAATTACCAAAAGGAAAATTGTTGAGAGCGACAAGGAAATGGGGCAAGTAGAAGTCCATGATCGCTTACATTCTGACAGAACACGGAACATAAAAATGAAGATGAAACAACCTCAACAAAATAAGAAATAGTTTGACTGACTTCGTTTTCCCTTTTGACCTTAAGGCAATTCCAGGGAATGGAGTTGTGAAAACTTTTAGAGTGAATGCGTTTTCTAAAATCAAAACTTTTATGATTAGTTATTGTAATATTAGTTTGGGAAAAAATATTTTAATCCTCCTTCCTATATATTTCTTCTTCTTTAAGGCTGTGTCTCTTTGGGACGTAAACAATAATGACTCATCACAGTTTCTTTTTCTCTGCGTGAATTACCTTAGTTGAATGGTTTCCCATTGCTTTCTCCACTGTTTAGAAATCAGTTTTGCTTCACTTATATCTTTTCACGAGGCTAGGCAGCTCAGTCTAATCTTATAACATCAAATTCACAGCTGACAGAGAGAAGAGATGCATTCGCGTCTTTCTCAACAGCATTTGGTAGAAAGTGAATGAAAGTAATTAAGTTGGAAATTGAACATAAGTCGCCGATTTCACTTCAGTCAGTTAAGTGCCATATTTGATCTATGCTTGGCCGATCATATCTCGAAAGACATGACTGACTGGACAGAAGATTTTCCCGCAGTAGATTACCATTACTTTCTGCGGTAGGCTGGTTGCCAACTAAGGCTATAGAACCTAATCTGTCCTGAAATTTAACTCATTGCTAGAGGGAGAAGCGACGGATTAATACCTTTTAAATGGTATTTCGCTCAGGTGAAAGCAATGAATCCAACTGAAATATGAACTCGGCTTTCGAATTTCTCGTTCTGAGCCGATATCCACTGCACTACAAAATAATTATATCGCCAATATATATTGTACTCTATTATACTGTATGATAAACGTATATTAACTAATATTCACACAGCACAAAAACACATTTAGTATTAAACAAAACAACACCCACATATATATGTATCATTTTGTGGTTTTAATTTATTGTGCATATGGAATATATACTATTATGTGATTTTCTCTATTCGTGTTACATCTATTTAGCGATGGATGAAAGTTGGCAGAATAAGATTGTAAAATTTGTAAAATGAAAAAAAAAATTTTTCCAGTTCAAATTTCAGTTTCTGTAATTTCGTTGTTTCACGCAATAACATCACACGATATAAACGAACGGATATTTGATATGGCGTCTGACAACAATGAAAATGATTCTTTTATGATAGCGGTAATATATATTAAGATCAATTTTATTCATTTCGAATATATTTCTGAACATAGATTTAATTTATCACGAAAAATTAATAATACGCTGAATATAGGCCTCTGCAATATTATATCAATGAAAGCATGAATGATTAATGTTCAGATAGGTTAATCAAGAAATAACTCAATAGCACACTTGATAGTCACACACACACACACACACACACACACACATATATATATATATATATATATATATATATAAACAATGTTGTTTTCGGTAGAAATAATTTGTGCTCTGCAATCGATCGAAATTTCAACAGGTTTTATAAGACAATCACACTATTTACATTGTTGTCCCCATCTTTACCATTCACAGCGTTTCAGCCGTTGTACGATCCGGCCTTCTTCAGGTGATATACGTTAGGATTTCAAACCGAAATGTTTATTTAGTACACGGGGTGAGGCTGTTCTTGTTCTACGTGATATGTCTTTTCTAGTGACAGTCCTGCCTTCCTTGGGGTGAAATGATTAAAACAAGCAAACACATTTAATAGGTAGTTGGTTAAGAGGGTTTCAGCTGGAAAGAGAACGTGCGTGCCTACACAAATTAGCAAACATAATGCATAAATATAACTCTCCGGCAATGCTCAAATCTCCGTCCCTCTTTGTAGGAGAAACCCATGTTTGATTCAGCACGCTTCAGAACGTCACAACCCAATAAAAGTCTATTTTCTCTTTTCAGGAATCCACATTTTCTGAATATGTTATTATCGAAAACTCATATGAGATGTTTCGTGTTCGAAACGTAAACGAAGCAATTTGTAAAGAATTAATGGGCTTATTTTTAATCCGAAATTTTTAATAATTAAAAACTTGTCTCAACGTTATAGCAAGCTGCCTGACATGTATGATTTACCTAAGATTCACAAAGACGGTATACTGCTCAGGCCAATTGTTAGCAGCCTGGGGTCGGTTTGCCAACCTCTGAGTCGCTTCCTTGTAGATATAATTAACTCACTGATAGGAAATCACTATCATATGTTCGAAACTCCGCCATATCAGAAATGCTCTCATCCAATGCAACCAGATGATGAGACTGGATGTAGTGAGTCTGTTCACCAACGTACACACAGTGGAGTCACTGTTAGTAGTCAGGGACAGACTGGCCTCGGAATCATCCCTAGAAGAACGTAACAGCATTCCAATAGATAACCTGATGGACATGCTGACTTTCTGCACATAAACTTCTGATATATATCCACAAAATGAAGGCTCTCCATTATCACCATCACTGGTTAATATATACATGGATCACTTTGAAGATGTGGCATTTGAATCCACAGATTTGTCGCCAACTCTATGGCTGAGATACGTTGATGATACCTTCATATTCTGGCCACACGAGAAAGAGTTTCAGATGCTACTGGACCATGTGAACTCAATAAAATCATCGATACAGTTCACTATGGGAAAAGAGAATGACAACAATCTGGCATTCCTGGATGTGCTAACAGCTCGAACAGAGATAGGGGTCAAGTCATCCGTGCAGTGCAAGCCTACATTCACCGGACAAAACCAGAACTTCAATTCCCACTACCCATACAGTGAAAAGAAAGAGATTGCTCGCTGCCTGAAACGTCAAGCAAAAGTCATAAGCGGCGACTTAGAGATATACGAACAGGAAATGGTCAGTATAAGCGGTACCCTACAACATAAACATTATTCAGGGTACATGACAACAACTTCAACGAACATGGAGCTACATGAGGATAAGAAGTCTCAGAAAACAGTCTGTTTACTCTATGTAAAGGGTTATAAGAGAAAATACAAAGCATCTCTGGTCGATAAAACATCAGGACGATCTTCAGAAGTGGTTCTACACTTTAGCGGTACTTCTCCCCAGTAAGAACCCTAACAGAGGAGAACATAACTAATGCTAGGTTACACAAATCTCCTAAGCCGACCAAACATAAAGATGAATAAAATATGGAAATCAGTGCCAGAGAAAATCAGTAATGTGGAAAATTTGCAATTTAAAAAATACCAGAGAAAACCATCAAGACCGAAAATTGCAATATGAACTCTGATAAAAAATACTAGAGAAGACATTTAACATAAAAAAAAATAAAAGAGACAATCATTAATATAAAAAATTGCAATATGAACTCTGGTAAAAAAAGGTTACTCAAGGTGACATGGCCCAGTAGATATAGACGTTGGTTAGTTCCAGTGATTTAAGACAAAGAGTAGTGAGTTCAGTACCAGGTTACAGCAGTGATATAGATAACATAGAGTCAGGTTAAAGAGAGATACCAGAATCTGCTTCGCACAACAAACGAAATTTTTTTTTTAAATCATTTCACCACAAGCAAGGCATTCCACTGCCACTATCGCGCTTGGGGCTACATGGGGGAAGATAAATAGAAAGAGTGGTTAGATATAGGACATATCAGAAGGGGGTGATAGATAGTTGCGTGGGTGGGAAGAGTGTTTGAAAGAACGGAAACGAGTTAGTTTGTTAGGAGGTGTCTATTGACCTTACATTTAAACTTCTGGAGATTGTAGCCGTCGGGGAAGCAGTCTTGTGAAAGGGAATTCCAAAGTCGGGAAGTGCGAGAAAAGAAAATGTTGGAGTAGAAGTTGCGGTTGCATTTTATCGGTTTCACTGTAAAAGGGTGGGATCTAGTTGCTAATCTAGTATCTCTAGGAGGCACCAGTGATCTAAGTTCATTGGAGCAGAAGCCGTGAAAGCATTTATAGAAGAGACACAGGGAATCCACGTCGCGCCGGTGAGAGAGAGACTACAGGCGGTTTGTTAAATCGGTATCGATCACATTACAGGCCCTCCGCTGTACCTTGTCGAGAAGCCCAAGGAGAATAGCAGGGACACCCGACCAGATATGGCAACAGTATTCAATGCACGGATTTTATAAATGTGCAGGATAAATTCAGACGGGAAAAACCTCCTGCCCCTGCACAGAGAACCGACTTTCATAGCAGCGGATTTAGGAATGGATTCGATATAGTCATTCCACTTGAGGTCCGCTGAAAGTGTGAGACCAAGGAGGCGTAGTGTTTTACTCTCTGGGAGGCAAGCCTGGTCCATGCTAATAGGAGGTAGGTGCGATTGTCTATGATGATTAATTGATAGTAGCTTCGTTTTAGAAGCATTAAAATTTACGAGCCATTTCTTTCCCCAGTCCACTACGGATTTGAGGTCCTTTCTGTCAGTGATTGTAATATTAGGATCAGTTCGTAATTTCTAGCATCTGAAGAAGGTTGGAGTGCACAACAACTGTAACGTCGTAAAAATGGCACAAAGAAGATGACAATAGTCCGTATAATGAAAATAGTGTTAACTCGATCAACTCTTTGAGCTCACCATATTTTAGTTTAATCCCAGTTTAGTTTAGTGACAACTGGTCGTTATGAGGAAATGAGTGTGATTGAATGCGGAATACACTAATTACATATACCTATGAACAGTTTTCTCAGTTTTCAACTTGTTTCCTTATTTTTCTATAAATTAATAATTATAATACTTAACTATACATTTCAATAAGTCACCATACCGTAAACGTTTTTATTATAAACAATAATTTAATATATATTTATAATGTAGTGCTTTCAAATGTTATACATATTGCTTGATTGTAATATTTAACACTATGGTACTTTAATATAATTACAATTGTAATCTTGTAATAATTTTATAATATAATTTAATGTATATATGTTTTAACAGTTGTAATATTACTTATTACGATATTGGAATAATTTTAATACATAGATATTAAATATTTTGATACATATTTGATTGGATGATTCTAACTGTTAGCAGCTTACCATCAAAATGTATTTATTTAATTATAAGTTTTGCGTGATAAATTATTTCGCTAAAACTATGAACAGAAATGTATTTTGTTTGTCATTTACACACATACTAATGTTACCAACATATAAACACATTTGATTCGTCTATAGTTTAACAACTCCTGACACATGCATTATTTTTGCATACATCTATTTACATTTACAATAAGTATCTATTGCTGTTATTAAACGCACACATATAAACAGGCATACGTTTTCTATATTTAAAAATTATTATCTATTGTTTTATTACACATGACACTTATCTGACTAATGAAATCAAAGCTCAATCAACATACTCACTCTTCGGATTTTTAAAACTTAAATCATTTGTCTTAAAAATCACTCAAGAAGCTTATTAATGTGAAACATGTTATATTAAAGACACTTTTCCTACCTGTTCTTTAATTATTCTATTCATCTTCCAGGATTTCAATGCAAATATTCAACTCAAACTGATGAATATACACTAGAAACATACAAAGCTGAGTTAAAAATACAAGAAGCATGACGTAAAACAAACAGTGGTTTGACAGACCTTTACATTAAAAGTTATATATGGGACTATATAATATTGTGTATTCTTGCTGAGGTGCATTGAGTAAGTATTTGCCCTGAAAACATTCTGGACTTCAGGTCATTATTTGGAAAAGGAATTTATTGGAATAGTGTCTTAGCTTAAATCTGGGGTCACTAGGTATATCCGAACTTTTCCTGTAAACATTAGAAATGGTTGAAGGAAAAAATTTTAATAATCCGTCACATCTCTATTTGACTGACAAGAGAGAAAAAATAAATTAATCACTGTCATATTTCAACACTATCTCTAAAGCCGGAATAGATAGGCAAATTTCCAATTTTTTCACTCCATTAACCATTCATATCAACACTACTATCATTCTCTAGATTTCTTTTTCCCAGCGTCTGCTAAAAATTAAAAATATCTCTCATGCAAAGAAAATCAAATTTGATAATTAAACGTCAAATAAAATAAAATTGTAAAAATTAGTCTATGGATTTTTAGCACGTAATAGATAAAATGTGCATGGTAGAAATAGAGAATTGTTTACAGAAGTCAGAAAGTCAAATATTGTGAGATATATATATATATATATATATATATATATATATATATATATATATTCGTCATCCACATGCAAGCCTGTTTCGATGTATCGCAGGCGATCAGTGTTGCTAGACATCAACTTACTTCTGGCTGGGATCGAAACTCGATTGACTTGGTGTTAGTCGGAGTCGCTAACTCTTAAGCCATAGGCTCATGGAATCAGAAAATGGAAATTTTAGCGTTTGTGTGTGTAGAGATTTCAGAAGACATTCACACCTGTATATATAAACGTGAGTATATATTTGTTTGCACAAATTTTTGTTATGTAAGCATGTTTATATCATGGCCCTTGGTTAATTCTCTTTCTATCATTCAAGAAAAGGAATTTCTTACTTCCACCAGTAATGATGAAAAAAAAATGAATATCCATACATGCCGGGTGCAGTCATATCCGATTAATTCCAACAAAATTCATTTGTATTCATGCAGAAAGAAATGATCTTACACATGGAAAAAAAAAGACAACTCCGATTTTTATAACCAATTTTATTTCAAAATAGCCGACAAGCCAGCAACAAATTTTTTTATCTCACATTTTTTTCTGAAATTTTCCATTTTACCGACTTCTATTGTTTTGCCCGATCATTTGAAAAATTAATGCCATTATCAGGCACATTTTTTCCGATGGTTATTACTTTTTGTTTTGTCTTTTATTTGCTTTTACGTAAATGTAGCTGTAAGATATTTTGTTATTAAATTATCTATTCGCTATTTGACTACTGCACTGAAACACGACGGATGGTTTTTCGATGGTTTCAAATTAGAAACAAAACAATTGAATTATTTTTATACACAATACCATTTTGTATTTAAAAAGATGTTTAACAAAACGGTCTTATTAACATTCACCCCTCTTTCTCTCTCACTCTTCTTCTCTCACAATATATATATATATATATATATATATATATATATATATATATATATTTATATTAGTGTGTGTTTGTGCGTGTGACAGCCTGTGCAATGATACATGACTTTTATGTCTAAATTTTCATGCAAATTGAAAATGACATCAACAATGATATTTGTGCGCGCGCATGCGCATATCCAAGCAGCCTGTTCAACTTGAAAGTTGCAAGGATGCAATTTTTATACGGACAACCATAACGCTTCAAATACTGCTACGATCGAAACAAAGAAAACTCTCTACTTAACAACAAATATCTAACCAATAAGAGAATAAACAAAGCTACCCTAACAAATAACGTTAACATGAAATAAAAAATTTCATTGGCGCCACAGAACCAATTTTAAATAAATATAGAACAAGCACAAAACGTTATTTAAAACAGAGAAGTACACAAACAAGGAAGCCTTATCAAAATATATTGAAAGTCAAAAAGAAAATAATACTCCCACTAAAATCAAATATGAAATCATAAAAAGTATCCCTACACAATATCAATAGCAGAAATTGCAAATTATGCTTACAGAAAAAATATCAATAATTACTTTTAAAACCAAAATAAACCCTTAAACAAAAAGATAAAATGTGTAAATATAGGCAAATAAATAAATACTTACTTTGCTATTTAAACACGAATAAAATAAATATGACATAAACTCTAAATAAATAAACAAACGAAATAAATACACTATCAACCACAATTTTATTAAAAATCTAATTTTTTACAATTAAGTTTTTATACCACCAAAGCCAAATGAAAAATAATATAGAAAATAGTAACCAACACAATATCAATAACAAAAATTGTAAATTATACTTTGAATAAAAACTAAGAATAATAAGTCGTAAAAAATAAAATAATAAAGACAGAAAGATAAGCAAACACAAAAAGAAATATATAATATAACAGGTGATGAATAAATTATAATAAACATATAAAAATGACTAAAATAAATATAAAAACTATAAAATAGAAATATTAAAAAGTGAATGATAACGGTTCACTTACGAAAGTTAATATCAATCAGCTAAATGACAACTTTAATTAATATTAATGATATATATTTATATATGTATATTTTAATTTATACATTTATATCAATGAGAAAATGCCATATTCGTTTTATAAACAAGTCTTATACCCTCAAAGAAAAGTTATACATAAAATTTAAAATTAATTTTTCATGAAAATCTTCATTGAATCTCTTATTTTAGTTTTAATTCCATACTAAACTTATTTTAGTTTTAATTTCATACTAAACTTAAAGATAAAATTTAATATTTCTCATGAACAAAATATTTTGCTGAATATTAATACAAAGTTAGATTTATTGAAATTAGTTTTTAAATCGGTAAAAATAGTTGTATTTAGTCATATTTCAGATTCGCTGCACGATGTACTTTTATTCAAATTATTTCAAAAATAAAATATACTTTTCTGAAAATTTAAGCTAGGGAGATTAGATTATTTGAGGTTCATTTAATCTGAATTGAAACAAATATTACTTACTTTTAGTTTAATATATAGGGGAAAAGCAATTTTTAACACAGAGGTTGGAGTTTTTAATGAGGTGTTGACAACCGTCTTGATGGACAAATGCTTGAATGTTTTTCTATGGAGATATGCCTGTAAAAATTCATTAACGAATATAAAGCGAGCTGCGAGTTATCTTAAAATTTAAGAAAATTTTCTAAACAAATTAATGTTTAACTTAGTTGTAAAAATTTTGGCTTAAAATATAGTATAATTACCACCTTATTTTCTGATAATGTCGTGTACAGATGACCGTATTTACAAATATGGCTAAGTTTATACACACACAACAAACATACCCACATAATGCAGACTTCTTTACAAAATAATAAATTATTGCAAACTTTTACTAATTTTTTTATTCATAATTAGTGTTATATCACAAGCTGCTGGGATTAATAAAAAACTAATAATAATAAGAATGTATATTTGAACATATAAATGAACGACATTTACTTTTACTGAAAACAACAAGTAATATATGGATTAAAACCTGCCTCATTGCCACATGCCTGTCAGCTTCTCACCATGTTTAGTTCAGAAATGCAGCAATCTTCTTCAAAGATAGGAAAAGTAAATCAATTGTATTTTGAGTTATCATCTATTATACTAAAGAAATGTATCTTCTAAAAATTAATAAATATAGTTTAAATATATTTAATACCAATATAACGAGTAATTAATTTGTTTTTAAATTAATGAAATAATTATTGTAAAAAATCATTATTCATCAAATAAAAAACAATAAATAAATAAATTTATTTAAGCAATAGTGTCTATAATATAATTTTGTCATAAGAACAAGTAAAAGCTTCCTTAAGAAACTAATATGGAAACTCTTATATTTTTCATTTATTTCACGGTTTAGAGCATATTTTTAGTTATCGGGGTCCTGTTTTACAAAAAGAATCAAATACTCCAGAGACTCCATCTTGTAATTAGTATAAACATTATGCGTACAAAAATGAATTATTTGAAACTTCATAAAATTAAATAAGTGGCCGGTAACAGATATAGAATAAAACATTTCTAACGAGATTGTTTTATTGATTTGTAATATAACCTGAAAATATAAATGAAATCAGGCAATTATTTGATTTTTGCAAGAATTTCCAAATCAATGTATTCTTCACCGCAAAAAAGCCCTAAAATTTCCTCTACAAATTTAGATACCTGCTGGCGTAAGGAAAAAATTAACTAACATTTTGAAGGTTCTATAAATGTTTAAAACTAGATAACTCCGCAAAAACGTGATACCTAAGGTTTAAAATGTATTTTAAAAGAAACATCTTTCTTGAAACTTTTATTTTACTTTCAATTTTAAGCCAATAGATTAAATTAATATTTTCAGTAAGCAAAAATAATTTGCTGTGTTTCAAATTTAACTTAAATTGACTAGCAGTAGTGTTAACTTTGAAATCACTAGACATCTCTGATGTTAACGAGATTTTTAGCGATCTATCAATTTTAAAAATATTTCAGATATAAAATATACTTTTCTGAATGTTTATTTGAGGAATATTAGCTGATTTAAAGTTTAATTAATCTGATGTGAAACAATTATAACATACTTCTTGTTTAAAAATTTAAAGAACATACTTCTTGTTTAAAATTTTAAAATAAAAGTTATTTATTTAAGGTGTTGACATGTTGACTGACTGGCAGAAGTTTATTTAATTTTTTTCTGCTGTGAATATATCTGTACAAATTACTTGAGGAATATAATGTAAGCGCATTTTATATAATTTTTAACTATCCAGTAAAATAAAAAATGGAAAAATACTTTCCATAATGTAATGCTTTATTGAAGTTTTTTAAGTTATCGCTCTTATTTTCTAATAATGCCGTGTATGAACGTCCGTATTTACAAAATTGGGCACGTTTACGAACATACACCAAAAAATAAAAATAAATAGAAATAAAAACATTTCTTGTAACAATTCAGTATTCATAGACTTTTTTCTTGAGATAATAGTATCCATATTCGTAAAAGTGATTAAAAATATTTCTAATTAATGTTTGTCTTATGGGATTTTATATTTTATGGTTCACAACAGATTTTTGGCAACTGGGTCGTCCTGTTTTACAAAAGGCAATTGATTTAAATTTTCCAAGTTGTTCGTATGACTAATATAAACATTAAACGGGGGAAAATTTTAATTTCTCGAAATTTTATAAAATAAAAATGTGAGAAATGACAGATGTAAAAAGATTTTACCCTGATTTTCTATGAAAGAAACACTTCTAAAATAATTTAATTCATTTGTGATGAAGTCCTTAAAATTTTACTAAAATCCCAATATTATTGAATTTTTGAAAAAAATCCAAATCAGTATTTTTTACTACAAAATGTTTCCTCGGCTAATCATTGCACCTCCACTTCCGCCAAAACAAGAAAAACTATATTTTTGACTAAAATTTCAAACGTTCTAAATAAGACTAAAAATATAATTAAATATTTTTAAAAAAGTCTTTTCGTCTTCCCTCTTAATAATAACATATAAATCTTGACGATAAAACTTTGTTTTTAATAAGTTGAGGGCATTTTTTCATGTATACTCATTATTTTAGCGAATCCTCCGAGGCATCTACATATGATGTTAAAATTTGTGTGTATACGTAGTGTTATCAAGACAGACATAACTATCTATACTTCAGAGATGAGGTAGTATTTACACCATTTATATTGTTCAGAGAGTTGTCCTAATCTTTTTCGTCATTTCCATAACGTTTCAAGTAATTGGAACTAACAAAAGATTTTATTCACTGAGCCATGTGTCAAGCGTTGGTAAGATTCAATAATTGACCCAAAGAGTTGTGAGTTCAATACTTGGCTACAGTAGTAGTGAACAAATAACTTAGTAAGTTTAGTTAAAGGGAGATGACTATAATATCCGGAAGTAGCATGGCTCCAGGAACGAGAATAATATATCCCAGTGATCGGAATAAAGGGTTCAGTACAAACTTTTAATCACTTAATCACTGGAGTGTTCATCGGCCAAAACGTCGGGAATATGATAAAGAAGATGACAACTGTCCGAACGATGTAAATATTGTAAACAAGCCTAGTGCCAGAGAAAACCATTAGTGTCAAAAAATTGCAATTTAAGTTCTGTTAAAAAATAGTAGAGAAAAAAATCAACATCGAAAATTGCAGTATGAACTCTGATGAAAATACTAGAGAAGACCATTTACATAAATAATACTAGAAAAAACCATTAATATAAAAAAATGCGATATGAAATCTGGTTAAAAATATGTTACTAAAAGTATGTTAGGTTTATAAGTCCCAGAAATTTAGTAGCTACTTTCCTCAAGCAGGCATTGCCTAGTAAATATAGACGTTGATTAGTTCCAGCGAGTTGACCCAAAGAATTATGAGTTCAGTAAAAGTGGAGTATTTTAATATATTTATATAATGTAGTGCTTTCAAATGTTATTTATATTGTTTAATTGTAATATTTAACGCTATGGTACTTTAATATAATTACAATTTTAATATTATATAATATACTTTAATGTAGATGTGTTTTAATGTTTATAATATTACTTATTACGATATTGGAATAATTGTAATGCATAGATATTAAATATTTTAATACATATTATTTTATTGAATGATTCCAACTGTTAGCAACTTACTTTCAAAATGTATTTATTTACTTATAAAAATTTTGCTTGATAAATTATTTCACTAAAATTTTGAACAGAAATGTATTTTGTTTTGTCATTTACACACATAATAATGTTACCGACATATAAACACACTTGATTCGTCTATAGTTTAACTATGCTTGACATATGCATTATTTTCACATTCATACACTTACATTATTGAAGTCCAAAAGGAAGAAAAAATGTAATTATAATTATTATCTGACAATGAATTTGTGTTATGTCCACTGATAACAGAGTTCAATCAACATTTCGTATAATGTTTTAATTATTATCTGTCCCAATATCTGACCTTATTGAGCCAAAATGATTCGAGGAAGGAATTTTTACAGATGATAAATTGTATACACTTGAAACAGACTGAAACAACTCTATCATAATGATCATCTAAAAAAGTAATTAATTTATTTAAATATGATTGTCATAGTAGAAACAAAAAATGTAGTTCGTCTGAGTACTTTCCAAGGAAGTAGCGATAGAGCAGTGACAGGCTTGCGGCATCCTGTCTGTGAAAAAGAGTTTCGAGGGTGGAAAATAATTCATCAGCTACACGCACACGGAGAGGCTTTTGAATTCTAAAGTGAGGACTTGGCAGCTCGCTCCCGAATATGACAACAATACAGAATTCTCCGCTTAAATAAAGTGGATTATATTGAATCAGTTAATATGTATGTAAACTTCTATGAGTGTTGATTCACTGTGTCGTGCTAGACGATTTTTCACGCTGGTATCTTATATTAGACAGAATTTCATTTTTATTTTTTAAAATCTTTTCTTAATGTGAGGCACCTCTGTCTATGTTACAAACCTGAAACTAACTATAGAAATTATGATTCGACATCTTGTTAAAGTAACAAGTTACAAAAACTGGGAGATTGTAGTTTCAAAATTTTTTTTAAAACATTTGAAGTATTTTAGTGTCAATCCTTCAGATTGGGTCACATTTATATCGCAATCAAAATGGTGAGATCCCGATGTGAAATTAGCAACTTCTGAATTGTTATTTTCGTTTATATGCCTAACTATTCACCTTTTTATTTGCCAACTATACACCGTGTTTAACGTTCATGATATTTCTCAATTCATATTTTTTCATATTAATATCACTGGAGAAACATTTTCTAAATCACCGTTGGAGTATTCTCTATTTAGCTCTATTTTCTCTGCTGTGTTCAATTGATAACACTGGTCAACATGATCATTGGTGCCAAGAAACAAAACACGTTCTTTAGCTAATTTGATTGTGTTGATTCCGAAAATGACCTTTGATTTTCAAGTCTAGCTAAGGTTCTTGCTGTACTGAAATTGTTCAGTTATTTGATAAAAGATCAATTTACGATCATGACTGATCGCAACATGTAGTTAATAAGTGTTGTAAAAACCCATCAATTTAGCACAAGCAATTTATGTCAGCGACCTAAAATCTGAACTAAATTATTTTTACAAGAATATATTTTGAGTAGAATTTTTAAAATAGGAGGATCGAATTTTTCGAATTCATGCCAAAATTCAAATTAACTGATAAATATTATTAGTAATACGATTTATCAGTAATACGCTAATATGTGTATTATGGTTCATTTTTTACGTAACCAACTAGATAAGTTTTCCGATAATTGCAGTGATCTGAGTAATGAGCAAATATAACGCGTCTGCCAGAATATGAAAACAATGGAAGGGACGGTGCAAAAATGACTGCTGGCTAACTACTGCTGGAATATGAAAAGTGACTAAAATAACATCGAACATGACAGGCAATCAAGAAAAAGTAAATGTTTTCAATAGTTCTTATGTACATGAAAGTTTTATTTTTGCTGTTTATGAAATGATTTGATGAAAATACTTGCTGGCTCTGGTATATTCAGTCGTGTTATATTTAAAGACTAAAGGTTTCAGTTGTTATTGAAAAATAGTATTTCTCAATAAGCAAACCAATATTTGTTAGCTAAATACGAATTGGGAGGTTTCTGCGATTTTACTTTGAGAAATATTGCTAAAGGTCAGTATTATAGATACAGAAAAAAATGAAGAATGCTTTTTTCCAAATATGAAGCATTTATGTACAGCAAAAACGGTAGCTAACCAAGAAAAAGTAATTTTTAGATTTAGTGCCTGCAAATTAGCTAGTAATGATGCTTGTTGTCTTGACACCATTTCACAATTTTTGTTGTTGATTTGTGTAATTGAAGTAGACTGAAATAGGTCTATCATAATGGTCACCCAAAAATCATTAATTCGTTTATTTAAATATGATTATCATATGAAATTTATATAAAAAAGGAAGATCTGAGTTATAAAATAATATTAGCTTAAGAAATGTTACTCTTGAATAAATGTTTAATCGTCTAGGTTGACTTTTTAGAACACACCCTTTTAAGAGAAGTGCATTTTTATGAAAGCCAAACGGTTTATTTAAAAAATTGTTACACTTGTATATCTTTATCGGCTTAGCGGTTAAAACCCTCAAAATTGTGAATGATCAATTTCTAGTTTATAAAAATTTATTTTTCATATATACTGACCAATGACAGACATAGTCTTAAGTCCTTGTAAAAACTTGAAATAGACTTTGTGAGCCTATTTTACGGAATAAATAGAGCTCAGGTCAATAGATTGATAAGAGATTTCGACAGTAAGTGGACAAATCAAATCAACATCAGCGAGTGGAAGGCATTTGACATGAGACATAGAGCATTAGGAAGGCATCAGTTACCAGCCAGCTGCAGAAAGAGTAAATAGTTTTGAAGTTCAAATGATAATTCTACTGTGGTTGTGCGAAAAACATTTCTCAATGATGAACTGTGTGAATTTAAAAGGAGCTTTTCAAAAATTACTATATTGCCCAGAGACGATCGTCTCTGGGCAAAAGTAAAAGTAAAAGTAGGGGTTTTCATGGTTGCATCTTTTTCTGCCTTCATTAATTGTTTTCTCTTTTTGTCTTTTTCAAAATCCTTGTCTTTTCCAAAACGTTATTTTCTTCTATGTTCAGTAGTAATCCTTTTTATCAGAATATTTTGAGCTAAATTTGTATTTTTACTTTTGTCGTAATTGTGTAATAAATGCTTTTCCTTTCAAATTTTACGCAGTAGCTGAATCTTATTTTGTGAATTGCGACTATTATGACTTGCTATTTCTACTAAGTTTTTGTGTATGGCATAGATTATATTTGGTAGGGAATCAATTTTTTTATCGTTTCTCTGATCGTTGCGCATTGTCGGCGTATAACCGTGTGCGTGTATGTACTATATATGCGTATGACCTTGTATGTGAGTGACTTATATACGAGTCTGAACCATTCAATGCACATGTTATCACATGTACACACGCATAGGCATAATTTGATTTTGAAATAAGATATTGCAATACCCACCTCCCACCGACTGAGCAATAAAATCATAAATTTGAAACAAAAAAAGTAAATTTATTAAACTCTAAATTCATATAATCATGAGGTTATTGAACATTACGAAAGCTATTCGTTAATAAATGGATACATATTAAATCTATTTTAAACATTTGTCTAAATATATTTAGGGCTGTCATGGTATTAAAACATACATGCGTTCACGCACACAAACAGTTTGAATGAAATCGAAATGGACATTTTTGTCGCGGCGGTCAATTCCCTTTCCGTCTGTAACCCTTTATTACCCGCCAAGTGTTTAAGCCGAAATCCGCGGCTCTTTGAAGCCATTTTTATGACTATATAAAGTATAATTTGTCTAATAAATTTTGTATTTTAAGTTAAAAAAAAACTAAATTTAAAGTTAGATTATCATGTTGTTAGCGAAGCGACGGGTACAAACTAGTTAATAAATTATATTTACTTAAGAAGAACGACAATAAGAAAAACTACAGATGAAACAGGAATGCATAAACAGAAAGAGAAAAACAAGATAGAAGACATGCAAATCAACAGGATACATAAAATCCAAGGGAGGAACACTGATATTAGAGTGAGAAAAATACTTCAGACATGAAACGAAAAGATCGGATAACTCTTCCAAGACAAAAGATTAGAATCCGCAATACATGGGGGTATCAAAAGATTTGAAATATTAAAATCTAAAGTGAAATCACCACTGACCAAATTGAACAGAGACAAAGAATTAGGAGCAGACGGAAGGGCAAAATGCTGGCAGTCTTTAATGATTTTGCT
This sequence comes from Ascarosepion bandense, assembly GCA_037127315.1. Taxonomy (NCBI): domain Eukaryota; kingdom Metazoa; phylum Mollusca; class Cephalopoda; order Sepiida; family Sepiidae; genus Ascarosepion; species Ascarosepion bandense. The sequence continues at coordinate 3,064,277 of JBBBDQ010001669.1, forward strand.
ATTAGAAAAATTACAGTATGTAACTCCAAATATTCGCTAAAATAGAGCATATCATGAAAAAATAGGGTACAAACTTGATAAAAAGAAAGTTGTCAAACATGTCAACACCTGAAATAAACAGCAACTATGTTAACAATTGCATTTCTCCGATGTTTTAAACTTGGGGTAAAAAAAGTTGTTAAAACTCAGATTTACTATACTTTATATCACCGAATATTTTTCAAATAATATTTCAACAAATTATATTTTACTTTTGGAAGAGTATTTAATAAAGAGAATTGCGATAGAATCTCTTAGCTAGGAATTAAAACGAAAGTAAAAGATTTAAGGAAGATGTTTTATTTATAAAAAATCATTAAAATCTTTAGGTATCTCGTTTTATGTGGTGGTTCCTAGATTACAGACATAATAAATGAAATATACTATAATGGTGATATAACGAAGAACCTAAGTAGAACCATTTTCATAGCACTGGCAAAGAAGCCAGGTGTACATGAATATGTACTTCATCGGACAATCAGCTTAATGAGTCACAAGAACAAACCTATCCGAATATACTGCGCAGGACAAAAAGATAGGACAAAAACATTGCGGGTTCATTAAAGACACTGGAACAAGAAATGCGAGATTTAGGCTCAGAATGATATCAGAATGAGCAATACAAATGCAAAAGGGTGTAAACCTACGTTGGGACTGCTAGGTAATTTTGAGATATTTGAAAGAGATATTAGAATAATCCAGAATCTATACGCCGACTAAATTGAAAAAAACAATCCGGCAAAAAAAAAAAAAAACAATTGAAGAAATATAAGAAATGAAAAGAGGTTTCAGAGAAGGATTTTTAATCTGTATAATGAAGCGATTCTGTGAGAACTAGAAGTTGTATCAGGATTCATCACTAGCGGCCACAATCTAACCAACATGAAATATACAGATGATACAAACGCAGAAAGAAAACTACAAGAAAGATCGTAGTCAATTGCGATAAGACAAAATGCACACTTTTTTCCAAAAGGAACAGCGCAACATGCAAATTATAAATTGTACACACCAAAATCAAGCAGACACAACATTTTAAATATCTTAGAACAATTTTAACAGAAGATAAAAAGTATGACACCGAAATCTAAAGGAAAACTTTGTTAAAAACAAAGAAAATATTTTGAATTATTATGCAATATCTGTCTTGCTATATCAGTAAATGCAGGCCAATCTCTTCACAAATGAAGAAGAGACTGGAGGCAAAGTGTATATGTTTCTACAGAAGGAAACCGTATATATCATGGAGTAAAAACGTGAGACACCACGATGTTTTAGAGAAAATGGAAGCAAAACGCATATTCATATAACACGAAGAAACAGACAGATTAAATTTATACGGTACTTATAAGGTTTTTCTTACCAAAATTTGTTTCCCATTACAGCCTGATAAGAGGGGACGAAAATGGTTGACTGGTGATTTTAAAAAAATCATCATAGTCTATAATAAAATATTTCTTCCCTTTAACGCCATAATATATATATATATATATATATATATATATATATATATATGAAATGTAAGAAGTAATGGGATATATGATAAAATGATTGATGTTAAATTTAATGTAAAGAATGAACATTATTCACTTTGTAACGAGCGGTGATTTTAAATTATTGACGTATTTTTTTTTCAAAACTGAAGAAAAATTTGAATGTTCTATATAACTATACCAAATTTATGTACGTACAATATATACATGCTATATATTTTGATAAATATATAGAGTGTACATATTTATATACACATGCTATATACTTTGAGAAAATGTTAAATATCTTTGACCATCTTTTAACTAGTAACATTTATAAAGTGCACCGTCTGTGTCTGAGAATACGACACGAACGATGTGGCTATATACTTCAGTGTGGTAAAGCATTTAAGGTTAAATCTGATTACCTGCAGGAGAGACGTACATGTGCTAATTTTGAAGACGAGACTATGAATAATTAGCAGATGAACATTTTTATATGTATTGACAAAATTTTTGACGGCCACATGGAGCAGACGTTTATCAAGATCGAAATATCTTTAAAGCAACAGGGGCATTTCTCACGTAATCAAAAGCATGGCTCCGATTTTTTTTTATCATATCACCCAAAGCAAGGCAATACCGTGACTAGTACGCAGGAAATTACTTAGAGAGAGAGAGAGAGAGAGAGAGAGAGAGAGAGAGAGAGAGAGAGAGAGGGGGGGAAAGGGGTACAGGGATGATGAAGAAAGGATAAAAGATGGATGGAATTCAGCGTGATAGAAGATGGCAATTGATGTTGCATTTATACTTTTGGAAGTTGTAACTACCATGGAAGCAAGTAAAGGGTAGCGAGTTCCACACGTGTTAAATACGAAAAAATACGCTATTAGAGTTGAAGAGGCGGTTATAGTTAACTATTTCAGTGGTAAAATAGTGGTACCTAGATGCTAATCTAGTAACACTAGTAAATTTATGCGGTCGAAGCAGCAGGGAAAATCTCGTCAAAGATAGAGAGAATCCATATCAAGTCAGTGAGAAAGTGACTAAAGTCAAGATTCCAAGTGAGGATCGATTAAATTGTAGATCTTTCTTTAGATTTTGTCGAGAATCTTGAGATGTATACCAGGCCCACTCGACTCGACTAGGAAATTAAGTTCTATTAGCGGCCACTGGAAATTGACAAGTGTGCATGTTTGATTTTCACATATGCCACAAACCCTATGTATATGTTTTCAATGGTGTGAAGAGAAATTCAGATGGAACATCGATTAGCAATTTATAATGTTCACTGATGAGAGCGAATCTGTTCTTTCATGCTCATTTCTGTGTGCGATGTAAGTTGTGGGGAAATATCGCTTCCAAAGTGTATTTGCCCACGATAAACAGGCCCACTTCCAGGCATAATGATAGACATTGCAGTAAAGCTCACTCCCTTTGTTATTTGCGGATGGGGAGGTTCAACTGTGCCACCCAGCCTTTTACCAGTGTTACAACAGGAAGGAGGGCTACATCCTGTGGCAGCATGATAATGAACATATCGCCCGTACTACTCATCAAACACGGAAAGATATTAGACAACTGTCCTGGTGATTACGCCCACCAGACGTAATTGCTTGGACATGTATGATACATGATATTTTGACGCCTAAATCATCTACAATTATATTGTATAACGTCAGCATGTGTAATATATGTGAAACAATATAACAGCGATTGATACAAACAGGCGTGGGAGTAGACTCCTCGTTAATATTGAACGAATGACATATTAATACTCTTTGCATTATACATTATTTTTGATATAATTATTTATATATACCGAACTATATTACTTGTATATATAATCGGGAATTATTTGAAACATCTATTCACTAAATATTTTGTCTATGTATTTGAAACTTTGCTGAAATGTTATCGCAATAACTTGTCTATAAAGAAGTGAAAAGTAGACTTTGTCATTTTGGAAGAGAAGGTTGTTTGTTTTGTTTTATGGCATATCAACCTCGGCGGGTCATTTATTGCTGGTAATACTTTTTTTCTTTCAGTAATTTATTGTTGTTTTTTAGAAGTTTTGTGTCTTGTAATATATTTTTCTTTTCGAGTATCAAGATTCATTGGGATTTGTTTTTAAGGGCAGGTTCACCAAGTCCTACCCTGTTACTTAATCCATAACTTGAGGGAAGGGACAGATTGATACCTTTCCCAAGGGTACCAGGGTATTCAACTGGAATTCGAACTCAGCTCACCGATTTCTCTTCCCGAGCCGATATCCACTGCACCACAACGCACAATGCACAACCGTCACTAAACGCTTACAGCATCTGCTATTCCCAAGCAGTCACTCATCTAAGTACTGACCAGACTCAACGTTGCTTAACTTCGGTGATCGAGAGAGAACCGGTGTATTCAATGTGATATGGCCGTAAGCTGGAAGAGAATGGGTAAATATTATAACATGATTTATTCACTATTCTTTCCTTGTTTTGAAAAAATGACAATTATCTGCTTAATAAACATAATGCAAATTTCAAATCTGAAGACTTAAACTCCATGAAACTTTACAAACTGTGACGCATTTGTTCTTTTATCATTTTAATCTCAATCAAAATTACATGTTGTAAGTTTATTGACATCACAACAAATGATGCTTCATTTTCGGTAATTCTTACCTAGCATTCGTTTTCAGTTACTTATTGTCCCAACAGTCATACGGACACTATTTAGGCTATTCGGTCTATTGTTCTCATCTTTGATGCTTTACAACGTTTTGACAGTTTATTCAGCATGGCTTTATGTAGGATTTTAGATGCTAGAGAAAGTCAATACCATCAAAAGATCGCAATATGAACTCTCGTAAAAAGGTTACTGAGACATTAGGTTTATGAGTCCCAGAAATTCTCAGTGGATATAGACGTTGATTAGGTCCAGTAACTTGACCACAAAAAGTTGTGAGTTTAATTTCAGGCTACAGCAGGGGTGAACAAATATCTAAGAAGAGTTAAGTTAAAGGGAGATAATTCATGGCTAACAGAAGTGACATTGCATATGGAATGAGAGTGATACACCCTAGTGATAGTAATATAAAAGGTTCGGTTAAAAATTTCTAGCACCTCCTGCGATTCCAAATGAAGTCAAGGGTACAACAGCCGAAACGTCGTAAATATGGGAGCAAAATTGAAATCAATAGTCATTTGTTAGGTTTTAGTATGTGGTTTTGGTAGGGAATATTTCTACCTTACTTAGTAAAATATTAAATTCTGAGATGAAAACTATTTAGTCATTTCTATATTATTTATTTCATTTCAATTTCAACTTCTTTATTTTAATGAGAGCAACGTCAATCCACCATCAAAATAAAGTATCATTAAAATGTTCATCATTTTTAAGAATCTGAAGAATATTTATCTAAAAGTTGCACACTAAATGAAAACGAAAATGTAATTAATATTTTTAGCATGAATTTTCCGTTGATATAATATTCCTGGCCAAATATAATGAGGTCTTGTTAATAGAAAATTACTTGCAGTTCAAGATATTTTTAGCATTGTATCTATTTTACAAACCTGATTTCTGAATAAGAATTTTTAAATTAATGAGAGATATGGTAAACAGTTTCAACAAAAGGTTGAATATATATAAAAATTCATGTGAGATTTATTGTCATTAAATATTCAATTTATTTAGAAGAGGAAATGATTGATTATTTAAGACAGACATCCTCTGGTCACAAAATTATTTTGCGGAAATATTTAAAACGTTAAATTTGCGTTAAAACAATTTTATTATTATATCTCATGTTAAAGGAAAATATTTTAGAATTATTTCAGGCATGCTTTTGTGAATTTCTTTTGTCGGTTAAGAAGTTTTTGCCAGATTCTGTCGAATTTATATCCAGAATTCTTCGCCGTCATCTCTCTTGTTATGCTTTTGAACTACACAGTAGAAAGAATGACATTAATGTGAAATAAACTCTTGCTTGTTTATTTGTTTAGAATTTAATTTTCGTTATATTAAAGTAAGTCTTGGTCTGTAAGAAATATCCATATTAATGTCAGTATCTTGATAAGTGCAGCAAATATAAACATTTGTGTCACACACAACGTAATGAATAAAAAAGGAAAAATTCTATTAAAATATCAATAAAAGTTTGTTTACAAAACATCTGACGAGATGCCCTAACTGGTGTACTTTAATGTTAAAAACGAGGCTTTTTGTTTATATATAAAAATCGAGTAAAACGTAATGCGACATGACAGGCAGGAAATATCAGCATAGGTAAGTAGAGATTGTCCTATTTACATTTCTTCTTAATTGCAACACAGACATATTTTTCCGAAATTACAGAGCTTTACCGGCGATTGCAAATGAAATTAGGCGGAATAAATAAAAACTGAAGACGATCCTTAGCTGACAAATTACAAGAACAAAAGACGCAAGAACATAGAGGATATATATAACTGAGAATTAGCAGTTGTGATGGGAAATTATTAAAAAAGAGAAAATAGATGAAGAAAAACTATGAATACATTTCTTATCCCGCTGCTTGTTGTAAGAAAATGAATACGTCAGGAAAGGAAAGACGTATTACAAATGAAAAGCAGAACAACTAGAATGATAAAAAGCGAACAACGCACTAACAAATTGCCATTATATATCTCATTATAATATATTATCTCAGAAGAATAAAAAGAAGATAAAAAGATTAAACAGGCTTAGAAGAACGCCGTCTAAGAAAAAAAAAGAATTTTTTTTAAGATTCTATCAAGGCAAAAAATGTCAAAGAAAAAACATATGACGAAAATCCAAACAGCATAATGCTCTTCATAACAAGAGAATCAACAAAATAAGTAAAAGCAGCAATAATAACAACAATAAAAAAGATAACGATAATGATAACAAATAAAAATGATAATATTAAAAAATAAAGTAATGATAATAAAATAAAATCTATGAAAATATAAGGAAATTGAAATATAATCTCAATATTGTGGCCCATGAGGATATTTGAGTTTGAGTTTGATTGCTGTTTAATGGTACATCAACCTCTGTGGGTTATATAATGCTAAAAAGTGTTATTTTAAGCTATTTTTAATGTTCAGTTGTAGTGAGAAAATTGATTTAGCCAGATTTTAATGAAACATTTCATTTTATTTTATTTTTCTGTCTTTATTTAAAAAATTGAAGATGTCTTCTAGTGTTGTATTAAAAATGTATTGCTGGCAATAATTAGGTGTTATGTCAATTTTTTACTTAAAAAATGTAGTGGCAATAATTTTCTTTAAAAAAATGTAAATTTTACTATAAAAGTCTATTTTGATGTATATATTTCTATAAAGAGTCTATTGTTATACTTTCATAGTGTTTTGACCTCAGTTTGGAAGTTAACTATTTGCCCATGGCTGAGACCTTAACAGATGCTACTACTCCGGGTCAGAGAGGACCTTTGAACAACAGAAATTAAGAGGTGGTTTTATGCTCCTCACAACATCCCAATCAGAGGCCTTGCTGCCGGATGCAGTTTAACGTAATACCCAGGACCCACATAAGGACATCAACAATTCCAGTTTTAGTTGTAGCCTTCACATTGATTGGTAAAGGTTCCGATAGACCCATTGAAGATATTCCTGGTTGACCAAGTCTTGCAGAAATACAAAAAAATTTACCCACAAGTACAACTCTTACTTTACGACAGGCTTTAACTATATACAGTTTATGTTATATTTTCTCAAAACCGTTCAGTGGAAAATTTCATAATGGCAGTTCTGAATTTAGATCTCTTTTGGACCCGAAAATGTGAGTATAAGACAGAAGGCAAAAGAAATAATAACAACAACAACAACAACAACAACAACCATAATAATATTATGGAAATTGAAAACAAGAATAGTTACTGTCACGGTAAGTGAGTTTGAAATCATAAAAAGGACAACATGTACTAATTGCAAAACCTCCTTGTGAATCCCAGTCTAGATAAGTACAAAATATTTGATATGTACAGCCCACACACTACGAAGAACTTTATTCATGTAACGCTAATGATTTTACGGACGTTGGAAAATGAAATCATGATTTGTAGCCATAACAACACACGGCTATCTGCCTTAGATCTTTCCCTAGATTTATTAGGCAGAGTGACCATCGCAGAAATCGAATTAACAACAACAACAACAACAACAACAACAATAATAATAATAATAATAATAATAATAATAGTAATAGTAGTAATAATTATAATATAATTGTTAGAAGTTCTTCTCTTACGTTTCTGATTTTAAGAACTATGTGGAGCTCCGTGACCCCTCTAATTATCACCCTATAAGCCTGTTACTTTTTTTGGCAAGGTATTAGAGAGTATTAACAGTGCTGAAACAGTTAAGCATCTCACATCTCACGACCGTCTCTCTGATAATCAATAAGGCTTCCGCTTCGCCAGGTCTACTGCTGATAAGCTGACGACCATCACCGAATATATATATATATATATATATATATATATATATATATATATATATATATATACCAGAGAACAGCGACGCTCAATCTGTTGCTCTTGATATCTCTAAGAATTTGACAAAGTTTGGCATGCTGGTCTTTTGTGCAAGCCCCAGAGTTACGGTATTTCTGAACGATTAATTTCGTGGGCGTCCCTCTAAGCTCTACCCTAGTCTCTACGCCTTTTCTGATTTTCATCAATGGTATTCTTGAAATAATCATTTCCCACGTAATCATTTATAACGATGACATCACCATTTACTTCCGTCTCAAGATTAAATATGACAAAGCTTACAAAGTAAACCTGACCGCTGCTCTTCAAAATGACCTTTAATCTGTCATACAATGGGTTATGAAATGGCTCGTAAATTTTAATGACTTTAAAACAAAACTGCTATCTTTTAAACATAATATTCTCTTTCTTACCTACCATCAGTATGAATAACATCAGTCTCCCAGATAGCAATACAGTGCGACTCCCTGTCATCAATCTCTCAACCGACTTCAAATAAAAGGCCTACTTCCAAACTCTAACTAGGTCTCTGCTAAGAGATTTAGTTTGTGTGCGTAATCCATGTAAACTCGATTCTGTACCGGACCAGAATGTTTTTCTCGTCAGAATCTATTTTGCATTACTGGAGCCATATCTGGTTGGTGGATCCTGCTGTTCATCTTGAGATTCTCGACAAAATCTAAAGAAATATCTGCAATGTAATCGATCCTCACTTGGCAGCCCACCTTCAGTCACTTTCTCACTGACAGAGCTTTTTTCTTTGCTTCATCATGTATTAACGCGTGCTACAAGATTGGGATCAAAGTCCGGTTTTTTACCGTCAAGATAGTTAAATTTAACCGCCTATTCTACTCTAAAAGTTTCTCTTCTCACAATTCCTTTTTATGAAGTTACTTTTCTTTTGCTTGCTTTCCTGATAGCAACAATCTCCAAGAGTTTAAATGCGACGTCAATTGCCATCTTCTATCTCCTTGTTTTACATCTTTCTATTATCGTTTCTTCGACATCCACTCTACCTTACTTTTTTCTTTTCTCTTACTGTAACCCCCTGCGCACCAGTGGTATTCCTGCATTGCTTGGTGTAAAACAATTGTTTAAAATATAATACGAGAATCAATAAAAAAAAAGAAAAGAAAAAAAAAGGGAAAGTGAAAAGAGGAAAAGGAAAAAAAGCGAAGGAAGAACTTAAAAAATATAAATATTAAGATTACGAAAACTGCAGAGAATTTGAATAATCGAAGAAACAAAGTCATAATATTAAAAAAAAACTAATTAAAATGAAAATATAAGCCATGTCAAGATCATGAAGAAATCATTCAAGTATGACGCGTCACAATGAATACTTTAGTTTTAAGTTCTATGATAAATGCAAAGCGATATTATATATTGGTTGCCTTTTTTGTAGCCATTTTGCTTTCACGTCAAATGCAAAATTCAAGTCAGAAGGTCTGGATCCATGTTTGCTTTCTTAATTTTTTTTCTTTGCTCCTTTCTTTCCTGTTCATACGGGAATGACTAGAAAGCAATTTCCAGCGAGAAATCGATACGCAATGGACGAGTACACATTCGTAGTCGAGCAACACGCAGGATAATGACTCCGGTAACCGAACGAAATCAATCTGATTGCAGAAACATTTCATCAATCTCGCTATGCGATGCAAAGATGAAAAATATAACAACATAGAAAAGCAAAACATCAAAAATCAAAAACGGAAGAAAAACTGTATTTGTGTATGCGTAATCACTGTAAACTCGATTTTGCATATTCTTTTTACATTTTCTTCGTGTAAGATCATCTTTCGCGTCAGTCGAAACAGATTGACCGCAACAACAAAACTTAAGAAACTCGTCGAAATAATACACAAAATAATGACATAGCAGATATGAAAAAGTTGGTGGGAAAGAGAGCTTAAAAATGCCTATATGTTGTAACCGAACCAACAAAGATGAAGTGACTAAGCCGATTAATTCATTACATAATACCACTATATCTACAAAGAAATACAAAAAAAGAACAAGTAGGCTATAGATGACAACCGATGAAGTCTCATACTCAAACCATCAAGATTTATATCAAATTTTTTTATAGAATTATGAAACATGCTCATTTCCGAAAGCAAAATAAAATAAGGCAACAAGTGTGTACATTAGATGAGATGTTGCAGTCGAAATTCTAAAATTGGTGTTAAGCTAGTCTGACTAAAACATTAATTAATATTTGTTTTGGTTAATTTCTTTTTACTACGTATCAACTTTAATGGCTTATTTAATGCCGACAAGATTTTGAGGCTAGGTTTGTATGAATAGAATATGATTTCTTTTAAGAAATCAGTTGTGGATCAAGTTTTAATGAGGTATATTTTTGTAAACAGGTTTTTTGTCGACAGTCAATTTTTTTGCTAGCAATTTCTTTTTTCAAAAATGTATTGCTGGTAGTTTTACTATACAAATATTATTTTTATACATTCATAGTACTTAAACCCCACTTTGGGGGTTAACTATTTGCTTATAGCTGAGACTTTAACATATGCTAACACCCCAGGTCAGGGTGGACATGGAAACAGCAGCAGTTAAGAGGTGGTTCAACGATACTCAAAAATTCTAGATCAGAGGCTTTGCTGCCGGATAGAGTTTATCATTATTCCCGGGACGATTGATTAATATTTGATCTCAGAATGTTAGAAAGTATTAGGAAGATAGCCATCACATACGAGTATCTTCCGAAAAGGAGATTGAAAAGCATCTATGATAGATAAAAGGTGATATTTCTGAAAGAAGGGAAATGTAAAGAGTGGATCGGATCAATCGCAAAGTACACGCCCTCAGTAAAATGTTCTACAAATTTGGAAGATAAGTTAAGATTAATATTTACAGTAATATATGGCAACTATTTTTAATTGATAATTGAAAAGTTGGTATTTGCATAAGAACGTAAAGCAAAAGGTACCGCTGATGGTTAAATGCATCGTAATTTATAGCTTACCTCTCGTGTACACTTACATCTACTTCAAATTAGATAAAAAACTGAATAAATTTTACAAAGATAAAGATTAAGGATTGTACAACCTTAAAATACATTTTTTAAACTTAAAAAATAAAGATTATGTAATTTAATCCGACTAAAAATTGATTAATTTTTTTTACTTGTATTGGCTCACATTTTTATATCTATCCATGCTATATGTACTAGTTATATCATTTTACCTTTATTTAATCCGACCCAAATCTCTTCCAAATCTTCGACTTATATTGACTATTCATGTTTGTATTAACCGTTAGCCAGGAAAAAGTAAAAAAAAAATTTCTTGACTTTTTGGCTTATTCGTCCAACTCTGTGATACCTAAAATATAATATTTTTAATCGGAAAAATAAAATCGGATTATAATATTCTATCTGTACTTATATTTGTAATGAAGCATTAATGCAAAATAAAATACGGAATTATGCTATGAAAATTCGGCATATATTTGAATTTTACTCTTTTATAAGTCAAGACATTTCTTCGCTTTCATTAATTGTAGAATATTTTTTGATGTGCCGAATGGGACTACACACAAGGAAGCTGAACATTTTATCCGGCGACACGCAATATTAACGACAAAGCTGACGCTAACAGCCCGGAAAATATATGGAGTTATTTAATCAATTCATTTAAATGAGAAATGTTGTAAAATTTATAAAATAATTGGCTAACATTGTAATAATTATAGAAAGCATTATTTTCAACATTTTTTATTTCTGCATTTCTGATGGCGCAATCCGCTTTAGCAGTGATTGCACATTTACAATTGTTATTATAGTATAAATTATTTTCCAGTTTTTCTGTTGTCTTTGTAATTCTGTCTTATGTCGTGCATCCAGTTTTCATTTAGATTAATATTTATTTTATGAAATCTTCCGCTTCTGATGTACAGTTTTAAAGCATCAATACCGCCTTGACTAATTTTATCCGATGAAGCATTGTTTCATGACTTAAATACACTATATTCCCAATATAAATATCTCGATCATTAACTTTTCCACAGTGAAAAAAATTGTTTTTATAAAGATGCCTTAATGTCTAATATAATAGTTTAATATTGTCTAAGAAGATAAACCACAATAAAAAAACAGCAAAAATGATGGAAAACTAATATTAATATAACAATATATCTAGACTATTGATTATGAGAAAAAAAGATATGCATTTTTAAGGATTTGCACTTTTCGTTTTTTAAACATAAACCAAAAGGTACCGCTGATGCACATATTCTTTTTAATATTTTTTCATGTTAACTTTCAATGAAGGTTTTGTCTAATTATATTCCCAGCAGAAATAGCCCAACTAGAAAATAAAGCACACTATTTCAAGGATGCATAAGTGAATTACAGCGACAATAAGATGACATTAACGATCCTCTCTAGTTTTCTTCAGCTAATTACAAAAGCCCGCGATAAACAAATCGAAAGAGAAACTCCATGGATTGTAAAAACTGTAATAATTAAATTCTTCACGTTAGTGGAAGAAAATTAATTTTCCAAGAATTTCTCAAAACACAGCTGTTAGACAGTTTCGCTCTAAAGAAATGCATGCCGACAACAGCCTCTGAAATGTAATAGCTTCAAATTAAATTTTAAAAATTATGGTATAAAAGACATCGGGTATATTCAAAATATAAAACGGTCGAGTTTCACTAGAAAATGTTTTTAAAACAAACTGAATGGAAATAAACATTGATAAGCCGATGGATTAGCACAGATATACATACTTTGTACAACAATTACTCACAACGAAAATAGATTGAAAACAAATGAAGAATGAATGTACCTACTAAATTAATTCCTGAAGAAATACAAGAATTGACAGAATTGACAGAATTAGAAATTTGTAAAAGATCTGCAAACTATCACATATTAAAATATGATGTTTTTACATAAATAAATTATCAAATATTATGAATTTAGGAGAAATATGTTTTTCTTAATATCAGTAGTTTTTCGTCGCAAGCTTTATCGTTATTAAATAGATGAAATAGGAGATAAAACGTGTATCCATCTTGCATCGGGACATCTGCCATGACAAGGTAGTTGCTCAGCCATTTAAAGCTAAATTGCAATCATATTTACTTATTCGATGCTTTGAATAGTTCAATAAATACGCAAAAATATGAATAAGAACGCAGTCAGACTTGTTACTTTATAACACAAGGTGTGATACTAAATGACGTTTATGTCAGATTCTTTAAATACAAATTTGTCTCCTGGCAACAGATTGTGATTTTTTCTTTGCAGTGTATCTATTATTTTAAATTATTTATAGTCTATTCCAATAATTTACAAAGGCGTGTTTAGTTCTGAGTCATCTAATAAAGTCCACAAATCTAATCAAATCACCAAAAATTAGTTTGCTTATGTTGGTCGGAAATCATTTCAGTACTTCCTTCTACAATGCATTTCGACGGTTAAATTATTTGAAGGATTTATTGTGAAAATCATTAGTAATATATATATATAATTGCAATATTATTTTCATAAAGTGTTGTAACATAACAATTGAAACATTAGTCTCACCAGGAGAACCATATCTGTGATTATATGCTAACGCTAATCTATGCTAATTAAATAACTATTGTATCTGCGATATCAACAAAGAAGTAGATGCAATAGTAATTCATTTTATTTTGAAAAACAAATCTTTTCTCAAAATTTTAACAGACATAGGTAAATCTCAGTATTTAAATTTCAAATTACTAGATCAAGGATGAAATAGTTTTAATTCAGAGAACTTACTTAAGAGAAGTGTGAGAATGTTAATATTAAATATAAATAAAATTTACACGTTTTTTCGTATATGACCTTGAAATAGAGCCGATGTTATAATACAACTGAGGATATTTTTTCTTTACTCTCAGGTCACAATGTTTGCCATCGTCAGATTATTTACTAAAGCAGCAAATTGGTATATAGAAGTTATATTTCAGAATTCAAAATAATTGAATGACTCAAAAAAATCCTTGACACCACCTGATTAATACTAAATGAAATACTGTCTGATATCATAAAAAAACATAAATTTCAACTAATCCTAGATATGAATTTAACTTTTCTTTATAACTTATCAAAGAATTCATAGAAAAGACAAAATATTTCATGAACTATTATGAAAAAAAGGAAAGATTTAGATTTTGCAAAATTAATCTCGGCTCTAAACAGTAATAATATAGGAAAGTCTATCATATAATATTAAGTGGGCAATCATATCAACAGAATGAATTGAAAGGTAATATCGACATATGTGTCTTATCAGAAGAGAAGGCAATATTTTAAAGTGGAAAGCCACCTGCCGAAACTTCATCAAAAGTAATATGTTTAAAAATATTATAACTAATAGTTTTATTATGTTGGAGAAAATTGCTTAAGTTTTGACCCCGCACAATCCCTTTTACTTTGTCATCCAATGCGCAACATTGGAATTAAAAATATTATTTTTCTTTCTTTCTATTTCTAAACTGCAGTTTACTATTAGATTTACTATAGTAAATGTCAAGAATTTAATCTCGGAGAAATGATTTTAAGCTTAAATATTGTTTAAAGCTTAGTCACATTCTTTTCGTTTGAAAATATGTATTTATCTATTTTTGTTGCGTATGTGAATATCTGTGTTGCTGTATGGACTTATTTGTGTGTATGTATGTATATATAAATAAGAGTATGCTCTTATTATTGTGTGCACACGCATGAATGCGCATGTCTTTTCGTATGTGTGTGCAGCTGCGCGTCAGTGAATGCAACGAATTCCAGTTGAATTTGTTGCCTTCACATAATCGCAAATACCCTAGGGAAAGGTATGAATCCGTTTCTCTATCCAGCTATAGGTTAAATAGTAGGTTAAATAGTTCTATAACCTTGGTTCGTAGCCAGTCAACCACAGAAACTTACTGACTGGGCAGAAGTTCTTACCACAGTAGGCTGTGGTAAGAACTTCTGCCCAGTCAGTCATGTCTCGAAATGAATACATGAATCATGTATGCCACTTAACTGATGTAAGTAGTTACATGTAAGATTCTTCTCAGAGAAAATAGTGATGTAGGGAGAGAAACAGAAATTTCGAGAGAAAATCTTAATTCTTGTTTTAATTCACACAGAAAACTCGTCTGTCTGGTAGGTTGACGAGGTGCTTCCTGTAACAGAAGTTCTGTGAGTCATACCTTTATTTCTTCAACACCAACAGAGCCAATCATTGGATTATACAGCAACTATATTAAGCAGACTTTATTTACAATTTTAGTGAATTAGCGCATAATATGGCGAGATGAACAGTTTAAACAATGTTAGTGGATTAAAAACTTCAGTGACGATGACTGGAGTCTTCATACTGGTACAACTATTATCGCAGTACAAAGATACTCTTCAAACCAATTATACTCAATTTTGGGAGACAAAGGGCTAGTGTTTTCAGGCACTCACCAACGACATCATATTCTTGGATTTTCTTTCCAGGCTGGTATTATGAATAAGTTAAATCTTTGAAAAGTAGTGTCATTCAAGCCCGGATTTCATGGTCAGGGTGTTAATGTTTTAATAAAAAAATATTTATGTTTTAATTGAAAATTATGAATGATTACAAAACAAAATATTTTCTACAGCATAAAGTGAATTTGGATGTCATTTTATACTAATCAATTTATCTCTTTTAATTCATGTTATAATTATGTTAAATATGAATTGAATTCGGAAGAACAGACTTCTCATATGCACACACACGCACACACATATCTTAGCCTTTTTAACAAGTTGATGAACATTATGGAAAAAAAGAAAAATCCAACACTCAACAATATCATCTATGAACACGACTTCAATGTCATCTACATGTAAAAAAGGCTAAATATAATTGAAGAAAAGAGTAAAACAATATGTGTGGTTAGGTTAGTCGTAGGCAGATGTTTGGAGTTTGAAGTTATTGTGTGTTCTTGAATTCCTCTAAATGACAAATTGACATTCTTAGACATTTGCTGTACGTTTTCGTACAATAAACAAGATGTGTTCCTAGTTTGGTAGTTGACAATCCTTTTCAGTCTTGGTGATATCTTTTTCATGTGCTGTGTCCCTTCAGGAAGTAGGCGATTATAGACCTCCACTTGGATATGTCTCCTCATGCCCTCAATAGTTTTCTTCTTGGTATCTCTCTCAAACCCCGCTCCGCCATCCATTTGATTGGGAATATCAAATGTGTCTCGCGCTGCTTTCCTCTGTCTCTTTCCCCCTCTATCCATCCTGTGAGTATTAAATTCTACAGACGCTCTTTCCTCATTATAAGACGCACAAATCTCATCTGTCTCTTCCTGATTTTAAGTATGAGTTTTCTTTTTGTTAGCATCCTCTCCAATACCTCATTGTTGCTCACGTGTTCAGTCTATGGTATCCTAAGCATCCTTCTGTAAAATCACAATTTCGCTGACTCAAGCCTCTTCTTCATCCTTGATTAGATCGTCTAATATTCACTTCCATACAAAAGAACATATACCACATAGCAATCCAGCAGTCTTTTCTTTGTTTCCAATTAAATTTTCTTGTCTCTCAGTACTCTAGTTACCTTATAAAATACAACCTTGGTCATACTAATGCGTCTTTGGATCTCAACGTAGCACTTTCCATCCTCTGTCAGAACACTTCCTAGGGATTGAAATTTATTTACTTGTTTTATTTTAGTTTGTCCGATCTGTAGTTGGCATTTTGGGGTTCTTCTTTTTGCTGATGGCCATATATTCAGTTTTCTTGAAGTTGATGCTTAATCATTTTTCTCGGTTTTTGTAAATGCTCCGTTCTGGGACATTTTGCACGGTTGTTAATCCCTGGAAACTTCATTACTGGCAAAAATATACAACCAATTACTGTGACTTTGGGGAAAACTAATGTCTTGTAATTAACAAACTTGGAATGATCCGGAGGTTTTGTTATAGTAATTTGGTTAAATTTTCAAAGGTGTGCTGTACCAACAATTTAATATAAATTTTAGAAATTATTATTCAACGAATGTATTTGTCTACATTTTTGAAATGAGGCAGTATTTACATTATTTACATTATTCGGACTATTGTCCTCATCTTTGTTGCCATTTGTCCGACGTTTCGGCCGTTATACGCTCCGGTCTTCTTCAGGTGTTAGAAATTTCAACTTCATCACATAGGAGGCGGTGATCATCTTTCTCCCTCAATATGTGGTCAGCTACGCCAGATTTTTCTATCTTACTTCGTGGTACAGACTTGCGATGTTCTTGTAGCTTTAGCTTAAGAGTGTGGCCTGTTTCTCCTTTATATTTCTTTCCACAACTTCATGGAATGGCGTACACACAGTCCTTAGTCCTCTACTGTTCAAGGTCTTACTTGGAAACAGTGTCTGCGAGTTGTAGAACAACTTCTGAAGATCATCCTGATGTTATATAGACCAGAGATCCTTTGTATTTTCTCGGATAACCCCTTTACATACGGTAGACAGACCGAAGCTGTTTTCTGAGAGTTGTTATTCTCACTCACCCTTCCTTTCTATGTTTCTTGGATTTATTTTCATGTACCCTGTATATGGTGGGGTACTGCCTAATTGCAACAATGATGAAGGCAATTGTCCTAATAATGCAAATAGTATAAATAGTGATTATTAAACGAATTTTTTAAAGTAATTATTATTGTTCTTACTGCTATCATTACATTTCCGAGGATACATTCTTCATCTTCATTCAGGTGTATGATTCACTCATTATATGCTAGTGACCAATCAGTTAACGGCGCGCTAGTCCAATAAGCAGAATATGTTCACATTTCGGATGAGTGTTCTCTTCGTGCTAATGCATTGATAAGGACATTACTTCGCCTCAGAACTCACTAGACGCAACTGTTTAGGCTTCGTATAGCACTGATTATGACAATATTTGAATTCGAAGCCGTGAAAAGTCAAAAAGAAAACACCCCACAGATATTTTTGTACATGAAATTGTTGAAGTCATGATTGCCTCTATACGGAAAAGTCAAAACAAAAAAAATCAAACAAAAAGATTTTTTCCATATAAATAGTTTCAATCTACGCTTAAGCATTCTTGACATTTACAGCTAGCCACTAATTATCTACCACTCAAATAAGACGCTTTCCACAACGGAAGTATAATGTTGTTCCGAAAGTTAATGAACATATAGATTGTAGTAATGTAATGATTACAAATGACAATATTATTTTATGTGTTGTATCACTTCGGAACATGGACAATCATGACACTCCACAACATCCTGTTTATTTGCACTCAATAACTTTTGAATCAATCTCATCAACCTTTTGCCTCGTTAAGCCATCCATTCACAGAAATCTGGCAGATTACTTGCTTAACCATTGTTTTTCTTCCTTTTAAAATGTTATCTTTGTTCAAAATAACCGCTGATTAGAAAGACCGTAGTTACAGAGAGAATTGAAAACAACGTAGGGAAAACAAGAAGTGGTTTATTAAATACTCATACATAGAATGGAAAGAACTTGAGTATATCGGATACTCTTTACATCCTCCTCTCATGTGGCTCTTTGCCATATTTATAAACAGGAAGAGTTGATTGTCACAATAGCAGGGAAGATCAGAAATTATTCCGAGTCCTACTCTCCACCATATCCTATCAGTATTAACTTCTCTTGTCTATTTTCTCTTCTCACCAGCTTTGGTCACCTCGACGTGGTGTAATGGTTAGCACGCTTGTCTCGCTAGAATTATTAAAATTAAGTAGTGCATACGATCCCACTCGATGCCCCATATGTTTGGCCTTGTACGCTTAGAAAATAATCACTCTTCTTATCGGCTCCTAAAAATTTCAAATGTTTCTTTTCGATTGTAAGTATAAATTTCTTTTCGAGTCGTATTTACTTTAAAGCAGCCTTGTTACCCACATTTGCAGTTCTTAGAATTTTCTCAGAATATGGCCGTTATGTTATGTTACTAGACCATCCTTTCATAGATGCTACAAAAAGATGGTCCGTGATTCACGGATAGGTAGGAGGTTCGATAATTGAGTTCAATTGTTTTTCTATCGAATTTTCTATCGCTCAATACATTTTTTAGTTTCTAGAATTAATTTTTTGTATTTCTATCAATCTTTGGATTCTTGTTATATCTTTCGTCGCATTTTACTGCATTGTCCAGTATTTCTGTATCTGGTCGATTTTATCTTTAATACTGCGATTAAATCTTGGGTTGCTGTTTCTGGAGATAATGATACATTCTATATTCTTACACTCAATAATCTTTTTGTGCGCTTTCTTTTACTATATAATTAAAGAGTCCTTACAGTTTTCTTTCGATGTCTGTCATTTCAGTGTTATCCGTGAATCTTATTTTGACATGAAAATGTCCGTTGATAATAAATCCTAGTAGTTCTATTACGATCATCTTGTTGCATCTTAAGTAATTCCAGTAAGAAATCTCATCAAATTAAACCTTTTACTATTTTTATGTATTCACTAACACGATCTTGTATTTACATGAAAATTATTTGTTTCCATTTATGTTTAAGGATTACTGTAATATCTTTTCGAAATAAATCAATTTTCATAGCATTTCAAGTAAATGTTTATGTCCTAATTTATAAAATGCTTTTTAATTTATGACACATGGGTGTATATCTTTCTGCTTTTGTATTACTTGCTGCTTAGATATCATAGCTGCTTAAATATCAATCTTATAACATAGATAGCATTTCTTGTATCGTTGTTTTAGAACATGACACATTTCCTTGCTCGTGTTCTGGTCTAAATCTACCAAAGGCTCCAGTCATTATAATGTTAGTTATAAATTACCTACGAGGCACATCTAATTGTTTGGACGCCTTAATTCGTATTTTGAATTGCACGCAGAAATTCTGTGAATTTTATCGCTGATTCTATTATTAAGAATAACTATACTAACTATTAAAATCAAGAATATATCTGGTTTCAGAAATACAATTGATTATTATTTATCTTGCATCTTTTCAGTTTATTTAGTAATTATTAGACTCAAATGTTGTACATATTTATTCTAGGCTTAGTCATAAGAAATGTCATATTCAATGTAATAAGTAGTTTCCAAGTAACAGTTATGATGAAAATATATCCTAATTGTTCCTTAAGATATCGTAACAGGTGATAGAAAACGGGTTACATACGACAATTAAGAAGGATAAATCTTCACAACCGACCACAAAAGTTGAATTCCGCCAAAAGAAAAATGTACTATTGTCTGCGTGGTTCGTTCATAGGGATATTTAGGTTTAGATTTTTTAAAAATGGAATGTAACACTGAACGCACATTTATACATTTAGCAGCAGTGACGTACCCTCACATTTTTTGTCAAAATGGACTCTGTTCACACCAACAGCAGAAATGTTGTTTTCGTTCATGATAGTGGAATTCCGGACACAGTATTTGTAATAAAGAATACTCATTTGCATCAAGGTCAGTCTGTTCTTAGCAATTCGACATATTCACATTTTTCTGTGTCTGCACAAAAATTTCACGAAGAAAACTTTTTTAAAGAAAACAAAAATAGATTCAATATATTGTCGTAAACCTAGAGAATTTTGCTCAAAGTATATCAAAGATATTTATTGAGCCTGATAAATGACAACAAACAATTGCATTTAATGTTAAGTTTATCAGTCAGGTCAATACCATACGTGATACACGCCTGGGTGATCATGTATCGAAAAAAATTTGATTGACTGAACAGAAGATTTTCCAGCAGTTGGTTGTAATTTCGTTCTTCGCTATGCTAGTTGCCAGTCAAGGCTATAGGGCGCAATCTGTCCTGCTAATCAACTCTTTTACCCAGATAAATCAGTTAATTGCCATACCTGATACACGCTTGTGTGTTCATTTCTTGAAAGACTGGGCAGATAATTTCCACGCTGTAGGGTGCCATTAATTCTGTGGTAGACTGGTTGTCAACCAAGGCTATAGAATTCAATCAGTTCTGCTTTTTAACTCATGTTATGGATTGTTACCTTTCCCAAATCTATTTGCATGTAAGTGAATGCAACGAATGCACTGGAATTCAAATTCAGTTCTCCAATTTCTCGTTCCGAGCAGATATCCACGGCACTCACAACGCACGACAAAAAATACGGATACAATTTATGATTCAATCAAATACACGATGTTGGTTTACGTTATGAAACACGTTTCACTAATAATATATAAGATCAATAAGATCAAATCGGAAATTGAAATTCTTGTCACTGTCTGGCACCAGTTCGATAAACAGTCGAAGATTTCGTGCATACTCAAAATTAGTTGAAATTTTTGCTAGTGGTATACGATAATTTAAAAAATGATTTAGAAATGTTATTATATTATTATTATTTATACTAATTTTCACCAACTACAAACCATTAGAGCAACTCAAGGTAACTGTGGTGTTGTACGAACGTAAGAAAAAGCAAGAAGTGAAGTTCATGAGGTTATGCAGAAAAGATAAAGGTTAATTGAAAAGGTTATGATTATAGCCATGAGAAAAATCAGGCCGAGGGACTGTTTTATTTTTTTACTTTTAGAAATAATCAAGGATGAATTTTATTTTGCATTTAATTGAATGCATAGGTAGTTTTATGCATGTATCTAGATTTAGAGGAATATTTTATTTTCCAGTCATAGTTACAATACATAAAATAATCTCTATAATCAGTTAAAAAAGTAATTGATAATGGCTAAAAATACAGCCTAAAAAGCTTAGATAAATAAAACATTCACACAATTTTTATATGAATTATCTACTGAAAAAAAATGTATAAGTTCATCTAAAAAATTATATAAAAAAATAAGCACAGCGCCATGTCTGTAATTTTAATGAAACTTGGATAAAAAAGGGATTGGTGCCTAAAAGCCCAGAGAGAGAGAGAGAGAGAGAGAGAGAGAGAGAGAGAGAGAGAAAAAATAACATCATTTTACAAGATATATTTCTCAAAATTTCACAAACATAACTCAATGTACTAAAGAGAAAATCTGGTCAATAAAATCGCCATTAGATTTAACCACGTACGCCGTAAAAATTTAAACCCTAACGGAAGGGACTCATTACTCGACCTTTGCTTTACCTCCATCCCAGACTCCTGCATTACCAGGCAACTCTGCCCCCTCGGAAACTCTGACCACGCTGTAGTCTCCGTCAACATCTCAATCCACACTAACTATACCCAAGAAAACCAGACCAGCAGAATATCATACTGCTACCAAAGAGCAGACTGGGACTCGTTCAGAGACTTCCTCTGCGACGTCCCCTGGAACAACGTCTCCGATCTTCCTGTCGAAGACTGTGCCTCCGAGGTCTCCTCTTGAGTTAAGGCTGGCATCGATGCTTTTATCCCAGCTAGGAAATTCCAACTAAAACCAAATTCGTCCCCCTGGTTCTCACCCGCTTGCTCGGCCGCCATTGCCCACCGGAACCATTTCTTCCGCCTCTATCGAAGCTGCTCGTCGAACCAAAACAGGCGCCTTTTCGCCTCAGCACGGAACAAGTGTAAAAAAGTACTGAACGAAGCTAAGAGGGCGTTTGCTACCAGAATTAGGCAACGCATAGCATCCTCTAAGTTTGGTTCCAAAGATTACTGGCGTCTCTGCAAAAGCGTGCTCAGCAGGAACAAGACTTCAATACCCCCACTAATCAATGAATTTGAAGTTCTCACCTACTCAGCGGACAAGGCCGAATGCTTTGCCCATAGATTCTCTACCAATTCGACACTGGACTCGTTAGGAATACCTACACCAGACTTCCCACCCAGAACTAAGGCTCAACTAAATAACGTCCACATTACACCCTCGCTGGTCGCCAAGATAATTGCACAACTTGACCCACACAAAGGGAGTGGCGGTGACGGAATCCCAGTCATAGTACTGAAGAAATGTGCCCCAGAACTCTCCTCTGTCCTCTCTAAACTCTATAACCTCTGCCTATCTGCTTCCTGCTTTCCTGCCTGTTGGAAGTTCTCCTGAGTAGTTCCTATATTTAAGAATTCTGGCGAACCCTCAGACCCCGCCAATTACCGTCGTATTAGTCTCTTTGGCAAAGTTTTCGAAGCCATTATAAACGCCGAGGTGATTCAGCATCTCACGGCCAACAGGCTTCTCTCTGACAAACAGTACAGGTTTCGCTTCATCAGGTCTACTGCTGATATGCTAACGACCATTACCGAGTATATATACCGGGCACTTGACAAGAATGGTGAAGCCCGAACCGTTGCCCTGGATATCTCCAAAGCGTTCGACAGGGTCTGGCATGCTGGCCTCTTGTGTAAACTGCGGAGCTACGGGATAACTGGACATCTGTTTGACCTCATCCAGTCTTTCCTCTCTAACCACCCATTGAAGGTGGTATTAAATGGGCATGCCCCCCAAAACTACTATACGAACGCGGGAGTCCTTCAAGGTTCTATCCTAGGTCCCACGCTCTTTCTGATCTACATTAATGATCTCCCCGACACCATTAGATCCCAAGTTGGTATGTATGCCGATGACACAACAATCTATTCTCGCATCGATCAGAAACCAGGTCTGGACGACAAGGTGAACCTCGCTGCCGTACTTGAAAGGAACCTCCAATCCGTAGTGGCCTGGGGTAGGAAATGGCTGGTAAATTTCAATGCCTCTAAAACGAAGCTGTTATCAACTAACCACCACAGACAATCGCATCTACCTCCCATTAGCATGGGACAGGCTGGCCTCCCAGAGAGTAAAATACTACGCCTCCTTGGCCTTACCCTTTCGGCAGACCTCAAGTGGAATGACTATATCGAATCCATTGCCAAATCTGCTGCTATGAAAGTCGGCTCTCTGTGCAGGGCCCGGAAGTTTTTCTCACCCGAAACTATGCTGCACATATACAAATCTACCATCCGCCCGTGTATAGAATATTGCTGCCATATCTGGTCGGGTGCCCCTGCTGCTCTCCTTGGGCTTCTTGACAAAATACAAAGGAGGATCTGTAACGTGGTTTATACTGACTTGGCAGACCGGCTGCAACCACTTTCTAACCGGCGTGATGTGGCTTCCCTGTGCCTCTTCTACAAGTACTTTCATGGCTTCTGCTCCGATGAGCTTAGATCTCTGGTGCCGCCTAAGCATGAATTTACACAAGATACTAGATTAGAAACTATGTCCCACCCTTTTACAGTTTAACAAATAAGATGTAACTATAAATTCTACTCCAACAGCTTCTTTTCTCGTGCTTCCCGCCTGTGGAACTCCCTTCCACAAGTCTGCTTTCCCCACAGCTACAATCTCCAGGTGTTTAAATGTAGGGTCAATAGACACCTCCTATCACACTAATTCCCAATTATTCTCAGAACACTCTCATCTACCCAACCCTCATTCTCTGTATCCTTACCCGCCTATCACCCACCCACTGACATTTCCTATATTTAATCATCCTTTCTCCACTCTATGTAGCCCCCTGCGCAGTAGTGGCAGCGACATGCCTTGCTCGGGGTGAAACGCTTATAAAAAAAAACAAAAAAAAAACACTTCCTTGGATAAGCTGATGAATGCTGCGATAACACACGCACACACACACATATATATATATGGGTATATAAATACACAATTTACAATTGTTCTTATTTTTGTAGCCATATTCACGACGTTTTTGCCGTTTTAAATTCTTCCTAATGTGTTTGGAATTTTGAACAAAATAATTTTCTTTATTCCACCGTGGTAGATTGTTTTATATATATATATATATATATATATATATATATATGCACCCATACACACATTCACACATACAAACACACACCCAATTATTTATATAAGAATTAAAGATAAAACGCAGATATTAGTCGAAATTCAACAAAATGTTAGAATAAACAATGGAAACATTTTCCCTTTTTTAAAAATTTTGTCAGGGATTGAGAGAAAACGCCATTTGTTATTTTTTAATCATTTCCCCCCAAGCAAGGCGGTACCGCCACTGATGTGAAGGGGTCTACATAAGAGAGTTTAAGTTTTAGGCAGGAGCAGAGTGAGCGAAAGACGAACCATCTACATGGGATGAAAGAGTAATAGCAAGAGAAGGATGTGAACACAGGAGTGAAGACATTTGCGAAAGTAGAGAGAAAGGAAAAGAACAAGACACACGAATTCCTTACTTGGAATATGAGCGTTTTTTTTTTAATTTTATTTTTATTTTTTTTGGTCTTAAGTACAAATTTCAATATGTTCTTGGAAATGAACGCTTCCGTGGACATATGCACTAATTTAAAAAATCTGGCGCAATGCGAAAAAAATACCGTCTGCAAAATTTTCCTTTGCGTAAGCTTGTCAAAATAAAATCAGAATAATCTGAGCTTCACAAACTAACGGACCTATTTCAGATTTTCTCTAATCTTTTCGGATATTCCGAATGAAATCGTAATTTTCTAAGATGCAAAAGCATTTATTCGCAACTTAAATTTATTAACTTAAAAGAGACTGAATTATATTGTAAATCGCTAAGACGTATTACAAATGTCCTCTGTATCAATATTTATACATTTATTTATTGTGTTATTATGTAATTTATTTCATGTTAAAATTATTTTTTCATAACTTGAATGTAAATGGCTCTTTAGACTTTCATTCTATAATATAAAAGTCACTTAAAAATAGGGTGAATATAACCATTTGTTTACATTTATGCGTATTTAATTTACGTATTATATATATATATATATATATATATATATACTATTTTAGAAGAAACCATCAGCAAACTTTTTTTCCATGTGTAATATCTTTAATATAATATAGCTCCAAATTAAATATTGTGCTTTTAATAATACTAATAATAAGTAAAAGACAATGTAATTTGTTTCCGTTAGTGTAATTAACGGAAAAATATTATCATCTGTATTCAATCAGTTAAAGGTAAATAACCTACACCATTTCAGTAAGTCTTTCTTATAAACTAAATGTAATATTTATTTTTCGTGAACATTTGTAAAGATCTGTTACACCGTTTATCATACTAGCTTAAAGGACCTTTTATGCAGACAATCTATTGTATATTATTGTTCTTTTAAGAGTAATAAAGATCGCCTGCATTTGGTTGATCAAACTGTAAAAGGGTGGGACCTTGTTGCCTGTCTGGTTGCCTGAGTAAATTCTTGTGGAGGGGACAACAGTGATCTAAGTTCGTCAGAGCAGAAGCCATGAAAATATTTATAGGAGAAACAGCGGGAAGATACATCCCATCGATGAGAAAGTAGCTGGAGTCGAGCTTCCAGGGGCGCCTGACCAGATATGATAACAGTATTCCATGTACGCTCGGATGGTTGATTTGTATATGTGCAAAATGGATTCAGTAGGAAAAAAACTTCCTGACCAGACACAGTGACCCTAACTTCCAGCAGTGGATTTAGCTATTGATTCAATGTAATGATTTCACTGGAAATCGGAAGGTAAGGTAAGGCCGAGGAGGCGCAGTGTATTGCTTTCAGGGAGATTTGCTTGGTCCATGCTCATGACTGGCAGGAGAGTGTGCGGGTGACGGTTGACGGATAGAAGTTTTGTTTTAGAAACATTGACATTTACGAGCCACCTCTTACCCCAGTCCATCATTGAGTGGCGGTCCTTCTCAAGATCAGCAGTTGGTGATGGGTTCATTATTTTTTCTAATTATATCTCGGTTTGGAAAGTGTGTTAACGATACTAGTATTATGGATGACTAATTCGTTTGTGAGTTTACTAGAAAGAATGTTAGAGGGTAGGGCTATGAATTTATTGTAATTTTTCGTAGAAGTTTTGTTGGTGGTATCTACGTATTTTTTTATTTTATTTTATTTTTGCTTTTGTAATCTCGTTTTTTAGCGTTGAGTATCAAAAGATTTGGGCAGTGGAAAAGTTTTAAAGATTTCTCCTCTTCATTTAAATATTCCGGGTTACACTTCCTAAGGGACCTGACGTAAAATCCTATGATTAGTCCGTGTTTCATTTTTTGGTTGTGGTGGGAATAGGATTTGATGAAAAAATTTTGATTTAAGAGTTTTCAATAAGGTTTAAAATCTAATTACTAATTGATGCGTATTAATAAGATATCGAGGAAAGGTAGACATTTTTTTTATTTCAAATTCACTTATGAATTCAGTGTTGTGTTCAACTTTATTAAGTTTCCTTATGCATAATAATTTTATATCTTGAGGATATAAGTGGACGTCATTTATATAAATAAGAGCTATTTCATATAATGTGTTTAAATGGACCGGATTCTAAGAAATCTAGTTAAATTCGAGCAAGAACACCACTGATATGTGACCTCATAGGTAAGCCGAATGTTTTTTTAGTATAAAATATTTATACATATATTGCCACACACACACACACACGCACACACACACACACACATATATATATATGTACGTGGATATATACATATACGTATACATATATATATACATATGACAAGTTATTTTTCTCTCGGCCTCTAAAGAAATTTAATAAAAGTGAAATATTTTGAATTAAGATAGTTATCGTATTCCGGTACATATATTCAACTAATACATTATATATATATTGCGTGTGTGTGTTTCGGAAACTCTCTCTTTTTTTATGCAGGTTTCATTAAAAAATGACAGACAAGGGTTTATGGTTAAGATTTTATCATTTTTAATTTATAATGGCTAAAAGTATACATGGAAGCGCTCAGAAAAACAAATCTTTGGGACAATTTTACTTAATTTATATTCTGAAAATAAAATAAAATTATAAGATCACATGAAAAATCATATAAAATAACTTAACCATAATACTTTATCGGTTATCTTAATGGAACTGGTATATATATATATATATATATATATATATATATATATATATATATATATATCAATCACTTTGTGTGTGTGTTTGTATGCTTCTGTTTGTTCAGTATGTGGACTCCAACCAGATGAGTAAATAAGAAAAAGAACAAATAGAAAACTTATCTCAATCTAACATGTCTCACTTTTATTAAACCTTCTTTAGAGATCGAATAAAAATGAAAAATTGAAAAAAACAAAGTGACAATACACTGGTATGTTATTAAATGGGCATAGTTTTACAAATGAGATAAGTGTCACGTGTATTAAAGCAGTTGATAATTTTTAGATATATTAGTAGGGAATATTTGGGACAGTAAATTTTGTAATAGTGTATAAGGGTGTCTTTGTAGAAACACTTGTATCTCTGTGTGTGTGTTGAACGGTAACGTTAGTTAATGCAAGTGGAAAATGTGTACGCGTAGAAATTTATTGATGTGATTTCTGTAAATATCGTTCAAATGTATAAAATTCAAAACAAAATCAATTTATCAAATCAAGCTGCGTTTCAGAGACCCACACAGAAGCACACACACACACACATACACACAAACTAACAA
Organism: Ascarosepion bandense; assembly: GCA_037127315.1. Classification (NCBI taxonomy): domain Eukaryota; kingdom Metazoa; phylum Mollusca; class Cephalopoda; order Sepiida; family Sepiidae; genus Ascarosepion; species Ascarosepion bandense. The sequence goes on from JBBBDQ010001669.1 coordinate 3,092,669, forward strand.
ACACACACACTCTCATCTGCTCTACACACACACACACACACACACACACACACACATATATATATATATATATATATATATATATATATATATAGAGAGAGAGAGAGAGAGAGAGCAATGGCATATTTCTGACAAAAGCAATCGTGAATTTGCACTTGCCCATTTCCAATTTTTCGTCTTGGTAAATTCAACTTCGCCATCCACTTGCTCAAACCCATCAAGTATGTCTTGCGCTACTGTCCCCTGTATCCGTTTTCTCTCTCTCCGGCCTATGAGTATCAGATACTTCAACTTCTCCTCCCTCATTACGTGTCCCAGAAACCCCAGTTGTCTCTTTTTGATGCCAAGTATAAGTTTCATTCTTGCGTTCATCCGCTGGAAAACATCGTCATTGCTCACGTGTTCGGTCCATGTTCTCATCAGCTTTTTTTCTGTAGAACCACAATTCTATTGCTTCGCGTCTCTCCTTCATCTTTGAAGAGATTGTCAGCATTTGATGCCATATAGAAGGACAATTATCACGTAAAAGTACAGTTTACTTTTCTTCGAGTCCAACGAAACCTTCCTGTCTCTCAATATTCTGCATAGCTTTTGAAATGCAGACTTGGCTATGCCAGTGTGCCTTTGAATCACAGTATCGTACTTTCCATCTTCTGTCAGAACAATTCCCAAGTAACTACTAAAAAATCACGAAAATTATTATTTTTTTATTTTCAAATAATTAATTATTATACATGATTTCTTCCAGCAACAATATTTTCAATGCAGTTTTTCCTTTTCTCGGAGAAAATATTTTTTCCGAAATAATATATTTCTCATTCCATTTCCATACTTGATTTCTTTTTTAAATAGCAGTTTCCTTGTCAGTTGTACTACTCTCAGCTATGTAATATTTTGTTTCACTGTTAGGATATAAAATGAACTCATTTCATCCATTTCATCCATTTTCAAAAAAGGGACACAACAGATATCACGAAAAACAATGCCATTTTAAGTGTAAGTTACCGTGAGACTTCTTTCTAAGTTAATGTACGTAGAACAGAAGGGGCGGATATTTCTTTGGTCACGGAAATTAGAACAAATAAGCCAAAGGCGTTAGCATTGACAAGTCTGTTTCATTATTGATGATATATTTCGACTTCGTTCATGCCATGCTCTATGAAAATGAAAGAAAGAGTTCATTCTCTGTATGAAATTCTGGGAAGAGAAATTTCATTTTTTACACTATTTATATTCGGATTATTCTCTCCACCTACGGGACAGTAACCGAGTTAATTAAAACTTTTTCGAGAACTCAATAACACAATAATTGAGAGTTCAATGCTTGGACAGGGTTATTTGTTGGGGTAACGCGCAGACAATAACCGATCAGTAATAAAAAGGAAAGCGAGATAAGATATGGATGTGAGCAATCCATTATATATATATATATATATATATATTTTTTTTTTTTTTTCGTTAAAAACGACCAACTGGAATGATTTGATGAATTTTTATCTAATTTTTCCAGTATTCTTACATGGTTTATATTTGCTGGAAGTAAGAAATGTAAAATTGTTTCATAATTTTATACTTTCCGAGCGCTTTCAGTCATTTCACTAACCATTTTCAAGAAATGTTATTTTTCCGATGTTGTTATTTTATTTTCATGTTTCGACTTTAACGTAATTTGTGTGATTTTGAAAAGGAGGGTTTTTAAAGCTAATATAGTGATTGAAATTCAATGCCCTGTACAATACTGTTTCTTGTCATTAATCACTTACCTATATTGAGTATGCTACGACGTCTTAAAGTAGATGCCTTACATGCTACCTATCTAATAACTGTGCAGTAAAATATTTATTAACCCATAATTTACAAGATTCTTTGAAAGAATATTGGTTAAAAAGACAAAAATGCTATTTAAATCACAATATCAAAAGCATCTCACGATAAGAAAGGCATTATGAGTCAAACAAATTTCTCCTACCATCAACCTTAGATTATGAAATAACATTTTGAAAATTAATAAAAAGACAGACGATCACACGATGCCCATTCACGCCCGTAACGTGATAGCTTTAAAGAACGCTACATTTCAAAAACAAAAATATACGTTATAGTTAAAACATGAGGATAAACTAAAAACATCGGCAAGATAATATTCCGTGAAAATGGCCAGTGAAGTGGCTGAAAGCCCTTGGAAAGTAAAAAAATTTAAACTCCTTATCTACAGCAAAAAAAATAACCTTGTAAAAATACTAGCAAAATTTAATAAAAAAATAAATAAAAGTTTCATTTTCGGTAGTTTTAACAAAACATATTTTAATAAAAGTTGCTGCCCATATATATATATATATATATATATATATATATGGAGAGAGAGAGAGAGAGAGAGAGAGAGAGAGAGAGAGGTGGGGAGAGAGATTATTTGTGTTATAATCAAAACTATATTTTTGTAAATGCTCTACATCTGTATTAAGCACTTTAAAAAAAAACAAAATTAATATTGTGGAATATATATCCATTAGTTTATACCACTATTATATATATATATATATATATATATATATATATATATATATATATATATTGCATGGAATGAATAGATAAAGGTCTGAAGGTCTGATGTTATTATGCACAAAAGTCAGACACGCTTCACTTAGATAATCGATGCAAAATATTTGTGACTGTGTTTCTTTTTTTAGTATTTTTTCGTCTATTCCACTTTGTGTCAGGCGAGAATTAGCTTTTTAAACATCTATGTAAGATATTTTGTTGTAAAAAGGTTTTATTATTCATAAAATACTCAAAAAGAAATAAAATCTTTTCGAACGAACTTACTCACCCAAAAACTTGCATAAAAAAAAATGACAAACACTGAAAAACTAACAAAACGAGATATATTAATTATCTAAGTTTCTAAGTCTTCTCGGGAGACGAATCAGTGACGAAATGAAATGAGGGAGGTCAGCCTCAGCTCTAATTGGAATATATCAATCTGATTTAAATTGTAGTTGATGTTCGAGTCAACCCTCGCCAGTTATATAAATCAGTTAAGTGCCATACGTGTTTAACGCTTGGTTGATCATGTCGCTTTTGATGCATCACTGACTAGTCAAAAGATTTACCGCAGTAAGTTGCTATTTCTGTCTGGTTGCTAATCAAGGCCATAGAGAAGAATATGTCCAGCTATTCAATCCATAGCTGGAGGGAGAAGAGATGGATTCATTCCTTTTGTAAGGGTATTTGCACTAAAGGGAATGTAACGAAATAAAATGGAATTCGAACTCGTCTCTCCGATTTCTCATTCCGACCTGATATCTATTTCACCTCAATGAGGAATATTTTCAGACATCTTTAAAAACTATAGAATTCCATATTTTCTTCTTCTCATTCTATGTGTCGTGTCTCTACAGGGTGGGAGAGCAGTTATGTATTTCCAAAAGTTCCGATGATTTGTAACACTTAGCATTACGTGTCTGTTTACACTCACACGCAGGCCATGTTTCGCCATGTTTTTACTCCAGCTTGAATATGATAGTCACTGTTTCCTTCTGATACTTTCGTCTTCAATATTTTCTAAGAAAGTCACCTTTTCAAGGGCTTCTACTCTTATTATGTGTCCTAGAAGATTTAATCATTTCTTTCTTTATCTATAATTGCCATATTTTTTTATATTTTCATTAAAAAGTACTCATTAATCATATGTTCACTTTATGCTATTCTCAGCACCCTTCTCCGTTTCATCTGTGAAGAAATTGTTCAGCATCCATTGCCACATAGGAAGATTTCTTTGTTTCTAATAAAAGTGTTCTGCTTCTTACTTTTTTGTTTATCTTTTGAAAGGCATCTTATGATAAACCTTTTCAAAAACAGAAATTTGATCTGGAATTAGAGTGACACTTATACATAATCAATCATAAGACTTCAGGATGTGGAATTAGTAAATACTTTTCAAATAGCTCCCACTATGGCTCAGCTATAGTAAATTTAGTATAGGAAAGGAAGTTGAATATAGGATATCTGTTCTAGGGGTAGTTTTACCCAACTCAGCAAATTCCTACAAGACGAAAATATTAACAAAAAAACTGGAGCCATATTATTAAATAACCTCGTCAAATAGTGACTTCATAAGAAATCATATATGGCGACAAAACCGTTCAGAAATGACTAAACTGTTAGCTGTATACAACCGCTTTCTCAATTCAATGGTTACGAATGGCTTCGAGCGAATTTATAAGGTTCGAAAATGCTCCACGTCAATATATATGGGCTAATATGTATTGACGTGGAGCATCTTCGAACCTTATAAATTGAATAAAGAAGAACTGTACCACATAAGAAAAACCACAACACTTGAGAAAATTCAACAGAAGCAACAACTGAAATGGATAGCAGATGTAACTCGAAGAGCAAATAATGATATAATTAAGATGTTGTCTTTCATATTCTTCTTCCTCAATGTTTCCTGTCCATTCAGGACGTAGGCGATCATGGCTTTCCACGTTTCACTATCCCTCGTGGCTCTGAGTACGCCTTCTCCTGTTACACAGTGCAATCCTCGTTCTGTCATCCACCTGATTAGGTCATTCAAATATGATATTCCTTGCTTTCCCCTGTCTCTTTTCCCTCTATCTAGCCTGTTAGTATCAGATTCTCAAGGCCCTCCTTCCTCATTGCCTTCCCAAGAAATTACAGCTGTCTCTTCCTGATGCTCAGTATTAATTTCCTTTTCGTTTCCATCATTTCCAAGACCTCCTCATTGCTCACATGCTCTATCCATGATATTCGCAGCCTCCCTCTCTAGAACCACATTTCAGTTGCTTCAAGTTTTTCCTTCATCTTTGATGTTATTGTCCAGCATTTACTGCCATATTGAAGGACGGACATCACGTAGCAATCCAGTACTTTCTTCCTAGTTTCTAGCAAAATTGTCCTGTTTCTTAATACCTTACTCAACTTTTGGAATGCTTACTTCGTCATGCCAATTCGCCTTCGGATCTCTGTGTCGCACTTTCCGTCTTCTGTTATAACGCTTCCCACATATTTAAATTTTTGTACCTGCTTGATTCTGGTATCCCCGACCTGTATTTGGCATTTTGGGCTGCCCTTTTTACTGATGATCATGCATTCAGTTTTCGTGCAGTTTATTTCTAGTCCTTTCTTGTTACTTTCTTCTGCTACCTTCTGTAAGAGGTTTGTAATTTTCTTTCAGTGTCTGCTATCAGCACTGTATCATCTGCGTACATTAGGTTGTTTAAATTGTGGCCTCTAATTACGAATACAGGAATAACTTCTAGGGTCCTCAAAATATTCTCGCTGCGCAAGTTGAACAGATCCGGTGAAAAGACACATCCTTGTCATACGCCCCTTTCTATCTTTGTATATCTACTCAATAAATTACCTGTCCGTATGCAAGCGTTTTGCTGCCAATACAGATTCTTTATTACTCTCAAGTCTTTCCTAAATATGTCCAGGCTGCCGAACATCTCCATCAGTTCTTTGTGACGTATTTTGACAAACGTCTTCTCATAATCAATAACGCACAGGTATAAGACCTTCTTCATTTTTATTGCCCCTTCGGAGAGCATCCTAATCATAAATATGGCATTCCTTGTTCCCGTGTCTTTGACAAAAACCACACTGTTCTTGTCCTATCTCTGGCCTGATTCTGCTTCTCGCTCGATTCATCAGGATTCGAACGATCAGTTTTGTTATATGGCTGATTAAACTGATGGTTCTGTGGAGTTCGCACTCGTTTGCTCCTGGCTTCTTAGGCAGTGCTATGAAGATAGACTTGCTGAGATCCTCTGGTATAACCACACTATTATGTATCTCATTTATTATTTCAGTAATTTTCTCTATACCAAGTTCTTCCAGGGCTATCAGCAATTCTATGATTATGTCATCTGGTCTAGCTGCTTTGTTTCTATTCAGTTTGGCTACTGCAGATTCCACCTCAGACTTTGCACTTTGCAGATTTCCGGTCCGTACTCATCTTTGCGTATTATTGGTTGCTCTCTCTTGTCATGGAAAAGAACTTTTTTATATTCTTCCCATCGTTGAAGTATTTCCTCTTTCTCCAAAATGATTGTTCCAGCCTTAGATTTTTCGATATCTTATTGAAGAGCAGGTTTTTTGTCCTGTCAGTTCTTTTATTTCCTTATATTTCCAAAGAACAATTACCGTACTTGAGAGAATTGTTTGAAGAGAACTATCACATAACTTTGAACCAAAGGTAGCCCCTGTGGATCGATCAATGAATTCCAAAACTTTCCTTAGACGAGAACGGCTAATACTATGTCTACTATTTAGTTATTTCAATGCGCTACTTCGGATTTCAGTGTTATATATTCCGTCATTTAAAAAATATTTTGCCATATATTTGAATTGCAGCACTTAAATTGCTGCTTGATACTTTACTAAAACTATACATCATTTTGTGACGCCCCAGGCCGGGATGGCCGTCTGTCTAATGTGACGCTCGTTCTCGCTGACGCTCGTGACGATCCCAGTTGTGACACTGCCACCCGGCTGTACGGTTGGTTTGGTCGCTGTTGCTGATCGTGACGATCTCGTCCGATGATGTCGCCACAAATGCTGGATTACAAGACGTCTGTTGCAACAACAGGCCACTGTCCCACGTTGTGATTTGATCCCAGATGTCTCGTCGTACAATTTTAATAGTCGCCCTGTTGAGCCAGTCCGCACACTGGTGTATACATGTGGTTTGAGAAAAAAAATCATGGAACCAAAAAAAAAAAAAATAATAATAAAATAAATGAACAAGGCCGAACACGCCTGGAGATTTACGAAGAATGTCTTTATATAAAAAAATGTCTTTCTTTTCCCAGGAATACAGTTGTCGAAAGTGATATACAGTTGCTTAAAATGCTGGTTACAACGGAGGGAGAAAATTCGCTAAAAGCATCATAGCTTTTAATCCCCCGCAAAAATGTCTTGTTTAAGTTTTGTTAGTTTCTTTGGCTTTAAAGAAAACAGATCTGTTCAAATTTTCACTAAAGTCATTTCACGTATTTCATTAAAGTCTTTTCCACCTATTCTCTATAATCAGGGTTGCTAATTTTCTATGTAGCTTCTAAAACAGAAAAGTTCTTTCGGGTTCTTTACGGAATCTGACAGAATGTGCCGAATCGGAGGCGGCCGCTGGCGGAGAATGTGGTGGTGTTGGCGACGGTGGCTCTCTACCCAAAATCTGCAACTGACTAACTCTCCAACTCTAACTTTTCTTGTCGCGCATCTATTTTTATAACCAATTTTGATCCTCTCTGGGGATCCGGCCGGCTCACAGCCTTCGGCCAATGAAATCGTTTTTTCGCTCACCCGATTTGCGGAAGGTTTTAGCTCGACGAAGGAGATTTTGCCAACTCACATCGGACCTCGATTCCTTTTGGGTGATTCCTTCGTCCACCAGCGGCCTTGGCCTTCGTGTGACCTTATCAAATCACTCTGACACTTGTTTAGTCTACGCGTTTTCATCTTAGCGAAATCGACATTTCAACTCCAAGAGAAGAGACATTTATATAAAAACATGAAAGGAGAGAAATGTGTATTTTCCCAAAATAATTTAATGTTATGATCCCGGCTTTTAGAAGTATTTGATGGTACTAAAATTATTATGTTTTTCCTAAGCTCACATCGCCTGACGCAATAAAACATTAATAACATTGCCAGTATCGATTACTCTCTCCGTTGTTTTTAACCAAACAAAGGAAAATATCCCCGTGGGAGAAGGGAAGGTATCCCTGCGGGAGATAGTGTCACAATTCTATTTTACTAGAAAATATTGTACAGTGATAATATGTCGGTAGTAATAACAGTAACAACACATTTTAATAATAACAATAACCAATAACAATAAATGTTTTAAATGAATCAATAAAATATCAAAGTTTATTAAAATAATTCTCAACACATTTCGGCTGCAAGATACTCTCCTTCCGTACTTTTGACTGTACATTTAGTGTCATAGTTGACGGAAGATGTTAAAGTATTTATGGTTTCTTATTCATTTTATTATTTAGTAAATATGCAGTCTAGGAGAAAAAGATCGTAATAGTTTACACAACGGCAATTATTCCTACATATGTATTTTTGCTTACGTATTTAGACACATGATATCATTCACTAAGAGGTCTATCACTTGTTTTCTTAAAAGCAACCTCTTCTCTATATTTTTATGAATGCTTTTCTTTCAAGAACACGTTTCAAATTTGTTGTTAGTAAAGATATCATTTCATTGCTCTGCGGAACAATTTTATCTCATTTTACAAGCATTTCTTTTTTTTTGTACCTTACAACTTCCATGATGGTTTCTTCCCTGATATTGTTTATTTTCTTGGGATCATTATTGTTATGAGTGAGTGGATACAAATGAAGGAAACCCAATTTCCCCATCATGGCACCAAGATTGATAACTAATACGCAGGCACTACATCCAAAGGTGGGCGATATATTGACAATGTTTTGTTAAAAACAGATAGCATCTGATTGAAAACATTCTTAAGTAACTGGATGCGATTCCCAATTGCCGTAACTAGCTAATACTTCAAACTATAAAACAGAAGAATATCCCGAAACCTAGCTATGATACGCTTCCATTACTCCGCTTCATGAAGCAAGAAAAACATATAAATATTAACTGCTCCAAACAAAATCAAAAGTGAATTAAGACGGGCTACAGCGAGTATGCTGAAAGGCAACAATAGGACCGGTAAAAAGGGCACAAATGAAAATAGACCCTTTAAATAACTTAAAATTATTGGCTACCAGCAGCCATCTCAGGATCCTTATTAGTATGATTTAGAAGGAAGAGAGTGTTGTGAGTGTAGTGATAGAAAGAGACTAATTTGCCAAATCACACAGAAATAGATTAAATAAATCATATACAACAAAGACTAAAGAATTTATGCAAAGACGACAAAGAAAAATCGAAAAAGCTTGATTATGTAGTACGTGAATCTAGCCACAACATAAGATTTTCATTACTAAATTCTGTTTTTAAAAAACGGTGTGGCCATTATACTAGTTTTTCTTATATTTTTAGCGCATAAAATTAAATTTATAAACGGAGGTAAAACAATTCATTTTTTTTGTTGAGAATATTAAAAATCGATAGTTAAAATTTTATATATGGTATTTTTAAAAACAGATTTCAAGACCAATATTTTTTCCAAGACATTATATTTCAATAAACATTTTCCGCTATTTTTTCACTTGTGTCACTATTACTTAAAATCAATAAATATATCGTTTAGTACTACAAACTTGTATGTCATTTGCCTTTTTTTAACGACGGATTTTTACATATTTGATTATGGCTTTCGTGTCGGAAACTTCCTCTAATTAAAATCATATTCATCAATTCGTCGAGAACCTTTTCACATCAAACCTGCAAAATTTTACTCAACGTAAGGAAGAGCTATCTAGTAAGTGGTAAGAAGTCCTTGCAAATAATGGTGACTATATACCTGAATTAAATGTAATTGTACTTTAATATTGAAGAATGAAGTTGGTAAATGAAACGGGTATTATTTTTATGTCTCAACCTAATATATTTATGAGAAAATGAAAACTATAATGTAAAATGTTAACATAGCATCCATTAAACTAATTTTATGATCACTGAGATTTAACACGCTGACTGCCAGAGGTCAATTACGAAATCTGATTTCAAACGCCAGCTTTGTAATAGCCAATTTAGGCAATAAAAAGTAACAGTTAATTTATAGATTCCACTGAAGTCTTAAACATTTTTCGTGTTAAAAATATTACTGCGCGGTCTGTGAGATATTTGCTTGGTGATCAACTATAAACGTCCAAGAAGGGATTGAAGATAGCAGCATCATTTAGTTGCTATTCCTCTACTGAGAAGAAACAATGTCCAATCAGATCGTACAGAGTTTGTGTAAAAAAAAAATACCTAAATACGAAGAAACACACGGTACGTCTGTGCTGTTAGACAAACTTTACGTTATTGTATATATGTTATTGCAGTCAAACAATATGTGAGGCACAGTTTCGAAGGGGAAGTGAGGTGTCATTGGGCAACAGTTTTCTTCTAGATCTAGTTAGTCAGATTCACAAAGCAATCACTCATTACAATTTGTTAATTTACCACAAAAGCTCATCCATCACCTCTCAATCTTAGACATACAATAGTACCACATATTCACGGGAGTGTGGCTAAAAAGAGAAAAATCAATAAAATAAAAAATTTGTTTTAAATACAATTTTTATAGACAATTTTATTTTCTAAAAATGTATCTACGTATTGTGCATAATTGAATGTCTCAACATCCCCTCTTTGAGATTTTTAAGCACTTAGTTTGGATATTGAATACTTCTTTAACTTTTCAAATACTTTACTTATGTGTGATATTTAAGTTAAATTTTTTTTATAAAAAAATCAATTTTAGTTGCCAGTACAATCTTAAATTCTATCAGGTAAAACTTAGTTGATTTAAGAAACAACAAAAAACACATGGTTGTATATTTAATGGTAAAACTACAAAAACAAAAACTGTTCTGCAACATAGTAAAAAATCAGTAACCACGAATTATCTCGTGGTTGAAAATTACTGTTAGTATATTTGACAAGTATATGAATCCACTTTTACCTGCACTCTGATATTTTGCCAAGTTTCAAAACAAAATTCTAATTTTCCTTATAGAAACGCCTTTCACAAGATTAGCTTTCCTCTGTTGGCAGTATCAGTAAAATGTTCTTACATTCTCTGTAAATCTTGACATGCACCAATAATATATACATATTTTACTGTTGATGCGTTGGCTGGATGCCAGCTAAACGAACAGTAGGGTCTTGGATGATTGATCGCTTTCAGTCCTCGATATGTTGTTAGCCTAGTACAGCAGTGTTTTCGCTGCATTGATTCAATACTGATGATATTGGCACTATTGAGGACATGAGTGTTTGTAAGGAAGTTGTCGAAGCGCATTTTGAGAACGATGCTGAAGCAGAGTTAGTGCTAGTGTTTAAGGAAGTTTTCATAGTATCGACAGATAAAATAATATTTGATACCCTAGGTTTGAGTGATTGATTGATTTATTAATTTACATGTTTTATAAAGCATCTGCTGGTTATTTAAAACCAGGAAATTTAAGATTGTGAGAGTTTTTCCGGGGAGGTGGAGATAATAATGGTTTAGTAATAAAACTCTCACTAATTAAATCATAGGTAAGGCTAGTACAAGGAGATTCATACCATTCACAAGGGTATTTACTTGTAAGTGAATATAATTAACCGACTTCAAATTGAATCTCAGCTCTTCGATTAAAAATTCCGAGCAATTATCCATTAGGCCACACGCAAATCCAAGCTTACAGTTCCTGCTATTCAGAAGCTGTCATCTCAATGGCGTAAGAGACTATAAAGAACAATGGCGTGGTTTGATGAGTGACACGAAATAAAGAGAGCGATTTACTTCAAAGGAACCAGGTAAATAAGAAATTGAGATTGCTGACAGATATTCCTGGTGTAATAAGATCGCCTATGTAACTATATATATATATATATATATATATATATAATTATTACGTTAGAACAAGCACAAACTAAAATCTACTAAAACTGTACGACATTTAAAGAACAATGTCTCAGCAGGTAGTTAGCAATGATGGGAATTACCATCATTGTTAACTACCTAATGAGACATTGACATTTTCAAACCTACAACAGGGATTTTTACGAACGCTCGACTGGAATTTTTAAACAACCAAAAATTTTCAAAAATTAAGGAAGAGTTAATTAAAACATTTTTATCCAAGTTTGTAAGATCCTAATATGTATTTATGTGTGATTACAACTCGACATTACATCTGATCTTTCATTCAGTCATTTTTTTTCTTCTGAAAACAAAACAATGGCTAACTTTGAAAAACGTTGGAAAATCAGTTTTTATAAATCACCTGAAGTTAGAGAAAAGTTGTAACCTAGGTTGCGAAAATAACTCATTTCCAATATATATATATATATATATATACAATATATAAATATATTTAGGCATCCATACACACACACAAACACACACATACACACACACACACACACACACACACACACACACATATATATATATATATATATATATATATATATATATATATATATATATGCACACGCAAATATAGACACAAAGTTTGATCATAAGGAATCAAGGCACTTATAAAGTATCGCAGTTTTGCAGCCTAGACTTAAATTGAGAACTACCGCATGGAAGCTGTACAGAACATGTGTGAACTGCCTCTTTCAGTCGGCACTGATAACCTACTGACTGAGTATAAGTCTTCTCAGACTGCCTCATACGTTG